>QUTJ01031806.1:0-20463 GCA_003573635.1 Goniomonas avonlea | reverse complement strand
CTCTGTCACGTCGCCCAAGTGGAGCGTCGGTACCCCCCGAGCACCCGGATGCAGCTTCGCCGCTGCCCCTGTCCCATCCTGTGCAGGTGACGGACTCGGAGTCGGCAGGGCACCCGGAACCCGGAAGCTCCCAACCGAGCGGACTGGGGAAGGAGAGTTGGAGGCTGCGGCGCGGCGGAGGCGGTTGGCCCTGTATGAGGGCGGCGGCTTGGACTGGTTGAGGTCTTTGCGCTTTATGGCGTGAACCATCTTGGCCTCCGCGCGGATCTGGGGGGCAAGGTAAGAAGGCGCAGATAGACAGACAGACAGAGATGGATAGACAGGGGGACACAGAGCGCTAGCGGACAATGACCAGCAAGAGATAGCTGCTCGCAGAGATCGCAGATAACAGATAGCAGACCACGATAGATAGCAGAGATCGCAGAGGTAGCAGAAGCACATGCAAAGACAGATATAGCTCCCTCGAGCGCACCTCATGCCCAGGCTGGGGCTTTAGTCCAATGTGCGAGAACATGGACACTAAAGCCAAATACACAGGCAGCAGCACGGCCGCAGATATCGCTCCCACCTGTGCATAAGTCAGGCGTTGAGCCAACGAAAGGGGCCCCGCGCTACGAAACCATGATATGATGATCGCCAACGGTTTTGTTCATGGATAGGTCCAGGATTGGAGAGCTACCGCTTCGTGGCCGATTTCCTCCCAATTTCCAAGCAAATCTAGCAATTCTAACGCACCAAGGCCCAAGCAGGCACCCGACAACAATTTCCGTTCTACACATTTTGAAAGTTGAGCAGTCGCCCCCGATCTAACGCACCAAGGGCCACTCAAACGTCTCGAACTGTGCAGGCCCAAGCAGGCATCCGACGACCATTTCTGCGCCCAGGATGTAGCCGATCAAGCAAACAATGCGGGATGCCCTCGTGAACGGGTCATCGGGCGTGCGGTAGACGACACCGAGCACAGGGTGCCGCTGCTTCATGAGCTTCTTCCACTGCTGGCTGAGGACCTCTGACACCTTAATGTCGCCCGGAACGCTCTCTGGCCTCCACCTCTCCTGTGCCTGCAGGTACTCGGTCGAAATCCCTGGCACAAAGGTGACCCAGGCTCTGTGGTCCATGTATGCGCCAATGATGCAGAGGAGAATACCGATGAGCGCCGTTCCCGCGACCGTTAGCATCACCGTTAGGCGGTAGTTGTGGTAGATTGGGAAGACGACGAACTCGTCTGGGGCAAGAAGAGAGGCGCCGTCAGCGGGGTGATCCTCTACGAGAGCTCCCATGGAGCCTGTGTGTGCGCAGATGCACTGCACGCCACCGGTTGTCTGCGCAAGGGAGGCATCAGGCAGTGAAAGGGAGGCGCGAAGGATGGAGAGGAGGAGGTGTCGGGCGGGAGGGGGAACGAGGGGGAGGCGCGAAGGGTGGGCGGGCGGGTGGGAAGGGAAGGAGACGTGGGAGGGGGGAGGCGGAGATGAGGGAGTGGCTGAGGGGACACGCAACGAGTGCCTGAAGGGGAAGGCAACCAACGCGCTGACACACGAGAGGGCAACTTCAACACACCCACGCACCCACCACACCAACACCCACACGCCACACCAGCACCCACACCACACACCTCCTGCGAAAGGCAGCCTCGCGTGTCCCACGCCAGTATCGTGCTGTTCCAGTAGCGGCACACTCGGAGTGTTTCGGAACCATCTTCGAACAGTGCAAGCGTCGCCAGGAGATGCCGAGCAGCGGCACCACCGGTCGCAGACTCCCGAGTGGGCGGGGCGGGCGCTGGAAGGTCGAACAGCATCGAGGAGTTGGACAGCGAAAGCGGCGCGCCCGTGCCCTGTTGCGCGCCTCAATACTGAGAAAGCAGCAAAAAGCACGTTTTGCTGCTGTTTTGGCGAACAACAACGGAGACTCCGAACATTGAACGACGGCCAACGACAGAACCACTGGCGCTGTTCGCTCGTTTTGCTGCTGTTAGTGACGAACGACAACGCAGGCACTGAACATTGAACGGTTCAGCCGACGACGGCCAAAAACGATTTGGAAAGACACAGAACAAAAAACGAAAGAGAAGACACACACACACGCGTCTAGGTCCTGACTGAGACACCGCTGGCACGCACCTGCTAAAAAACGCAAGAGCAGAGAGAGAGACACACACACACACGTCTAGGTCCTGCACGCACCTGCTTTAGGATCGACACGGACACAACGTTGCCCGACGCTCCGCCAGCGGGAAGCGGATGGGGAGACACGCCCCAGTTCACAATCGACAAGTCTATTTCCGCGCCCAGAGTGGCGACAACGGGGTCGGACAGCGCGAGAGTGAAGTTGCTGCCTCCGGACTGGACTGGAGCAAGCTCCATTGACGCCGAACGGAAGCGTTTGGCGCTGATCAACACGTTGGAGCCGGTTGATGCAGTGGCGAATTCGTCCGGGCTTCGGCCTGACACCATCGCGGCGCTGCGAGAAGGGGAGTGGGTCAGAGTGGGCCAACGATGTGATCAAAAACGGAACACCAGAAGCTACCCCCCCCCTCTCCATCTCTCCCCCACACGCGCTCCGATTCGCTCTGCCTTCTCACAAACTACAGTACCTGAGCTGCTGCACGAGAGTCAGACTTCTCCCTCTCCCTCTCCCACACGCGCTCCTATTCGCTCTGCCTTCACACAATACATTACCTGAGCTGCTGCACGAGAGTTTCAAGCTGGCCAAACACCGAGTACGTGTCGGTCTCCGAGAAGCCTTGCCCGTGGAGCGAGAGCAGCGAGCTCACGGTCTGGCCCAACGCGGCACTCGCGTGATCCCGCAGTCCCTGTGCCAGAGCTGCCTCTGCGAGCAACTTGCCGTACCCAGCCGCAGCCTGGCAGAGAGCAGGGTCAAGCTGCAACGGTTCGTCCACGATGGCCTGCAACGAGGTCCCGAGGAGAGTTACGTCGAACTCGCTCAGCCTGCCACCGACAGAGATCTTCTGGATTGCCGAGAGCATCACGAGGCGGACGGCGGGAAGAGAGGTTGCAGTCGACGCGGCGCTGTACCCTAGCGATGACAGACCAAGGGCACGCAGGGTGACATCGCCCTCAGACACCCGTCTGGTCTTCGATTTATGGTTCTTGACGTTCTTGAGGACGCGGGACATGGTGTACACGAGGCTGCCCAGAGCCTCGGTGTTCCCGACGGCAGCAAGGGCAGTCAACTTGGTGTCAAAGATCTGCTGTGTTGCAGAGATGAGCTCTGAGTCCGACTTGGTCTCGAAGGGTTTGACAGTGAATTCATCGGCGACGGAGGTCGAGGCGCCGTCAGCATCAGCAACCACCACCCTCACCGACGCAGTGATGCTGGTGTTGTGAGTGGACGGCATGCTGGTCGAGAAGACGTTGGAGAAAACGCTACCCAACGGCACGCTTTCGCCACCTGGAGCGTCGAACCAGTACTCGAACCGCATTGGCAGGTCCGTGCCAGCACTCTCCCAATTCATGCAGCGAATTCGGAACTGGGTCACGACCGCAGTGCCAGTCTTGGGATTGATCTTGCAGGTTCCGCCGCTCGGGGGAGCAGCCGTTTGGACTGTCACCTGCGCTCCACCCCAGGGACCGGAGTCACCGCAGCGGGCCGACAGCAGGAACGAGTAGCGCTGTCCGGCTGCAAGCACGCGAGGGAGGAGGACAAGGTTAGACGACGTCAGGTCGGTCGCGAGCGCTCCAGGCAGAGACATTCGTTCATTGAGCTCGGACGGCAATGCAGTCCAGTTCCACCGGGACATCGACACAGGGCAAGACAGCCCACCACCCAGGGGGAGGCTCCCGACGAGGACGACACGCGAACCCTGCGTCAGCCGTCGGCCTGTAGCTTTCAGGAACGCTGTTACGGTGGGGACCGGGTTGGGCGAGGCAACAAGGGTGACAGAGGCTGTCGCTGTTCGAGGGCCTGGCTCCCCAGAAACCGTCACACGGAAGGTGACACCGTCACCGCCCAACCGAAGCGCGCCGGCTGGCACCACGACCAGAGCTGCGTTGGAAAGCAGGAGTTCGTTGAACTTGTCGTCGGAGAAGCAGCCGCCGGATGTGAGGCAGGACCACGAAAACGTCAAGGGCAGAGGCTGATTGTCCAAGTTTTTGGACAGGGAAGCGTCAAGCGTGACAGGAGACATGTGATGCACCGTCCTGTCGCCGCCGGCGAGGGAGGCATAGATGCCCAGAGTCCCGCCAGTCAGAGTCGCGGTGGCCGAGCTGCGAGGGATAGCTCAGTGCTCGACGAGAGACAGCCCATAACGAGGGATACTAGGGGCGGCTCACGATCAGGAGAAACATCGGACAAAAACAGGCGCAGGCGCAGGCGCAGGCGCAGGCACAGACAGTTACAGACATCATCACCCGCTCGCCACAATACAGTACCTTCGAAGATACTCCTGCCCAGGAACAGAGACAGTCGCTTCGAGTGTGTATGTGGCACCCGATGCAAGCACACCGGGATCAAACCACAACACAGACGACGTCAGTGTAGGGCCATCCAGTTGGATCACGGGCCCTGCGATCTGTCGCCATCGGAACTCCAGGGCTACAGGTGGGGCGCAGGTGGACAGGGTCGCGTCTGCGCGGAGCTGCAATGGTTGCATCACCTGCGCCCTCGTTAGAACGAGACGGATGGAGCGAGGAGAGAGAGGGGCAGGGGTGGAGGATGTGTGTGAGGGAGAGAGCGAGTGACACACAGAGAGTGACAGACACACACAGAGAGAGAGTTCAGAGGAGACCTAGAGGAGGAGAGAGTGTGTGGAGGGAGAAAAAAAACAGAAAGCAAGCGTCGACATGCGCACCGGCACGACACGCGTGGCGGGTCCACGAATTTGAACAAACGGCAAGGGCAGGTCGACGACAGCCACAGTGAAGGACGTTGTCGCAGAGATGCCCATGAAGTTGGAGAGCTCAAGCCGGAAAGTGTACGACCTTCCGGCCTCAAGCGTCCCGTTAACGAGCGTCACCACGCTTGAGTTGCTGGGGAGCGCCCGGAGCAGCTCACGACGAGCGCCATCGCCGGGCCCACCCAGGTCCAGCCCCCATCGAAACACGAGCCCGCGGCCGCCAGAGTTGCCGCTGAGGGATGCGTCCAGCACTAACGTGTCACACACACCAATCTGGCTCGGCGCACTCACCACAGGGGTCGGGGCCAGCGCGTCGGGAGGAGCAGCCGCGCGCACCCAACCAGACGCCGCCAACGAGTTGCGGGAGGCGGTCAAGAGGGTGTCATTGCGGAGAGTCACACGCCAGCCGATCAGCAGAGTGGCGTCGTGCCCCATGCCGATGGACAGCGAGCGAGGGTTGGCCCAGGCGCATATGGCACCGGGGCCCAGTGTGGACACCGTGGTGTTGGTCAGATACACCGAGCATGACCCTGGCGTGTTCACTTGCGCTTGGTCAGTGTCGCGGTCGAAGGTCAGTTCCAGACGACCACCGGAGGGTGAGAACACGGCAGACACCAGCACTGGCGGATCGGCGGCGATGGCTGTGACCGAGAAGGGGCTTCCAGGAACTTGTCCCCCGGCGACAGAAACAGCAAGCGGGCAGGCAGAGCAAGGCACTGCTGCCGTGTAGCTGATTGTGAGGCCTCCGTCTGTCTGCGGGGTCGTGCTGAAAGTCAGCGGCAGGTTGTTGTAGCTGAGCTTCACGCTGGAGGAGGCATTGGCCGCGAGGTTTCCAAACGAGTCGCGCAACACCAGGGAGAACACTGCAGCACTGCCCGCACGGGCAAAGGAAAGACCAGTCCCGGACAACTTGCACAGTGAGGCATCGACTGCTGCTGCTCCAAGCGACACCACGACCGGGCTTCCAATTGCCTGCGGCGCGGTTGTGCCGGGCGCGGTGACAGCCACCGAATAGCTGCCTGCGACTGTGAGAGTCGTCAACGATATCGAGACTGCCCCTGCAGCGGCCGAGATGGCGACAGTAGAGACAGCTGCACCCGTGGCGCGAGCCTGGAGACTCGCGAGAGGTCCATCGAGGCGTGGCGGCAGCGCGTTCCCATACTGATCTCGCAGCTTCACCGTCAAGGCACTGGCAAGCGCCGGCGATGCGACGGCTGTGCCGTTGGCAGACCAAGGCGATTCAACAGTCTCGACGATGGTCCTGTTCACAACGCTGCCGTTGACGATCTCACTGACGTTGACTAGAACTGTGGACGAGGCGACCCCGACCCCGACCGTTGACGGCGCCACAGACAATGCGGAAGCGGCAACCTCGACGGGGACCTCTTTGCCGCCCACGAGCGCTCCAGACACAGCCAGACCAACGCCGTAGGACCCTGCGGTCGTCACCAAGAAGCTCACTCGGTAAACGCCTGGCGAAACCCCGGCAATCGCAATGGTCGCCTCGGAGGGACCACTGAGCGACGGGGCCAGAACGTCAACCGCCTTGCTGCTCTGCGTGTTGCCAAAGCGGTCTCGAGCAGTCAGAGTGAGCGTGACAGGGGAGCCGACAGTCCCGGCCGCTGCCAGCTGGAGCGACGAGCGGGAAGGCGACGTTTGTCCTGGAGTCACCTCCACAGCCGCTGGGCTGCCTGATATATGCACGCCGCCCAGGGTGATGGTCAGGGAGTAGACACCGGCGGACACGGCGATGTATGCACCACGGTACGTCCCGTCAAGGTTGTCGGTGAAATTCAACGCGGTTCGCAAGGAGCCTGGCGGCGAGCTGGCGAACGAAGCAGCGACGGTGTGGCCGCCCCTGGCAAAGAAGAGGCCATCAGCATTGGCAATTTGGACAGTGAAAGACGCGACATCGCCCGCCCTCACTGACGACACCCCCCGGCCCACCACGAACGATTGAGCTGCGGATGCGAGGCCTAGGCTGGTCACGATATCCACGGCGAACGGGCTGCCTGCGATGTGGGCCCCTGACACGAGGACAGCAACAGACCAGGATCCAGCCTGCGGGATGTAGCTGAAAGAATAGCTGCCGTCGTTCAAGTCGGTCGGCTGGGCAAGCACAGTGTTGCCACCCGACGACGCAGTGCACTCGACACTCTGCCTGGCGGCCACCGGACCACGTGGGTTACCGAAGGCGTCGCGCAAGGTGAGCGTAAACGTAGCAGGAACGTTCGCGACGCCACCCTTGACACCGCCACCGAAAGCGGAGGACGACGCGACAGAGGTGGCGGCGGCCGTCACATTCAGAGCGAACGGTGACGATGACACATGTTGCCCGGCGCGAATGACGGAAATAAGATAAGAGCCCGCGGCGGTGATTGTCGACGCGACCGTGTATCGGCCACCGGACTGGTGCGTCGGCACGGCAGAGAAGGGCGGGGGCGAGGCACTCGTGTCTGAAGTCGCGAGGCTGAGTGTGAAAGCGTCCGAACCGCCGGTGGTGCGTTCGTTGCCAAACTGGTCACGCGCAACGAGGGCGAAGGTACACTGACTACCAGCCGTTGCCAAGGAGATGCAGCCTCCCTCGGCAGTAGACGCTGGCGAGTGCGTCAGACCAGGGGAAATCACAAAGCTGGCAACGCCGGGACCGATAGTGGTGTTTCCGATGCGGACCAGGAGGGAGTACGAGCCGGCGACCGTGCCGGGGACTTGGGCGACTCGGAGGTTAGGCGTTGGTCCAGTGACCACCGCCACAGTGAGCGGCACAGGGTTGAGTGTGGACGGCGTGAGAGTCGCAGAGAGCGCAGTGGTTACGGTTGCAGTTGGATTCCCGTACTTATCGCGGAGCCGCACCCAGACATCCAGCTGGCGTGCTGTGACTGCACAGATGCTGGTCGGAGACCAGAGCGCGGCGAAAGACCCGCAGGATGTCATTCCGTTCTGGGGCTCGAGGGTCGTTGCCGAAGCAATCGCAGGGCCGGCGGCAATGCGAAGAGCCACAGGCGATCCGGTGACTGGCGCGCCGTAGAGTGTCACAGCGACTGAGTAGGTGGCAGCTGCAGTGGCGTTCAAGCGAATGAGGTAGCCGCCAGCGGCAGAACTGAAAGCGCCTCGAGACACCGGCAGCCCCGCCGCAGTCCCAGTGTACACGTCGATATCTTCGAGGATGCGGTTGCCGAGCGCGTCTCTGGACTTGACAAGCAGCACACCGCCGGTGTGGGTGGTGGCAGGCACAGGGTCGGTCTGTGCAACCGTGGAAACAACGGGGCTGGCCGTGCTGGGAGCCACTGACACACTGAATGGGCTGCCGCTGATGTGGGCGTTCTGCCATTGGACAAACAGGGAGTACTGGCCAGCAACGGTGAACCCAATGCTGGATGTATACGTGCCGTTCCCGAGGTCAGCAACTGGTGCGCGAGCGAACTGTGGCCCGCGCCACTGCACGGAATAGGTCCAGCCTCCAAGCGTCAGGAGATTGCCGTAGGCGTCTCGAGAATCGATCGAGAAGGTCGCCAGGGTCGAGGTCAGGACCTTGATCACTCCATCACCACGCGCTGTCGACTGCACGGGCGAGGGAAGCCCTGCGGTGACCTCTACCGAGAACGGTGCGCCCGCCACAAGCTGGCCCTGGACGCGCAGATACAGCAGGTACTGTCCGGTCTTGAAGAGTGTGTAGGTCACATCAGCTTGCGATGCGGCGGACGCAATAGAGGGCGCACCGGTGGCGCTGCCGTTCGTGGCGTTGCCAACCAAAATCAGAGAGGCAGTCACCGCTGCGCTGGAGGCGGCAGAAGGATTCGAGAACGCGTCCAGCGTGGCCACAGTGACGGTGGCAGGCACGCCTGCAAAGGCTGTAGAGAGCCCGACACCCGACGCCACCGAGGCCGGGCCGGATACAAGCCCCGGCAACACAGCGACGGTGCTTGTTGGTCCTGAAGCCGCACGGGTGCTGGTCCCAACACGAGGGGTAACAGTGGTCGCTAGGGCGTAACTGCCAGCGACGGTGAGCGTCATGCTGACGCTGTAGGTGCCGTCTCCGTTGTCAGATGTCGTGGCAGAAGGTAGCGCCGGCCCAGTGATGGACGCAAAAACCGTGTCGCCTCCAGAATCACGGGCGTTGCCGAACGCGTCTCGAGCGACCAGAATAACTGTTTCGGGCACACCGACTGTGGCGGTGACAGTCGGTGGCAACGTGCTGAGAGCCGCCACTGTCGCTGATGGCTTAACCACCAACGAGTAAGGCGACCCTGAGATACGCGCTGAGTCCATAAGAGCGCTGAGAGCGTAAGTGCCGGAGGCAGTAATTGTGTACGACGCCTTGAAGGTTCCGTCCTTGTTGTCCGAGATCGTGAACGTCGTGGGCGGTCCAGACTCCAGGGCGAGGGTGAGCGTCGGGACGGGGCTGGGCGTTGATGTGAACAAGAAGCCCGATGCATCAGCAACGCGAACGGTGACGCTCGACTTGAGCTCGGAGACAGTGGACGAAATCGGCGTTTGGATATACGACCGCAAGGCCGTCGGAGCGCCAAGAGTCGACACTCCCTGAGCAGTCAGAGGGGACCCAGACAGGTGAACACCGTCAACCTTGATGTGAATCTGATAGCTGGCTTCCGCGGCCGGAGTCCAGCTCACATCCATGGTGCCAGGCGAGGTGCCAAGGGCGAGGGCGACGGGAACAGTCTCGGTGCCCTTGAAGACCGTCACAACAAAATTGTCGCCAGTGGTACGGGAGTTCCCGAATGAATCACGCGGCACCAAGCTGAAGGTCGCAAGCACGTTGATTTGCCCGCCCAGGACACCGCTGCCTTCGATGAGTGTCGTAGTCGGCGACACGGCGAACGGAACCACAGTCAGCGACAACGGTGACCCGTGAACATGCACGGGGGGTAACCCAGAGTTGACCGAGATCTGATATCCTCCTGCTCGCGACAGAGAGAAGGAGCCGCTCCAACTGTTGCCAAGGCTTTCAACGCGACGAGGCGAGAAGGCGCCGACCGCGTCGAAGACGACAGAGAGAGCTGCGCCGCCCGCTGGCCGCGCGTTGCCGAAGGCGTCCCGGGCTGCTACGACGACGGGTATGTCGATGCCCGCGCTTACGGATGCCGAAGGTGGACTCAGGACACAGCTAGGGAGGTGCAAGGCGCCGGCGACGACCACGAAGATTGCGCCGCTGCCACCGACTGTGTCACCGTTGAGCGTCACTGTTGTCGTGTAGTTGCCGGCCACAGTGGCTGTCAACGACATGGAGTAGGCCCCTTGCGCCGTCACGCCCGACACGATGCCAAAGAGTGCCGGAAGGGACGGGAGCCCACCATGCTGCGCGCTCACAGCAATCGACGGCAGCTTAGCAAAAGCACCACTATTGGCGAAATTGCCGAAATCGTCGCGTGGCACGATCCTCACGCTTGTGGGGATCCCGGCGGTGACGATGGTCGGGACGATGGTCGAGGACGCGGCAGAATCCAGGGCGCGCGCAACGACTGTGAGGCGGAAAGGCGAGCCAGACACGTGCAGAGCGCCAGGGGTGGACTCAATCGCAAGTCTGTAGACACCCGCACGAGTTAGCGACACCGAGACCGCGAAGACCGAAGGCTCAGGGGGCGCCACCAGGGTGGCGATTTGATTTGCGACGGTAACGTTGGGGTTGGATTCGAGCGACGAGTACGACGAGAGCGAGGACGGGCTCGCGCCGTTGCCAAATCGGTCTCGCACCAAGATCATCAAGGTGAGGCTGGAGCCCGCGACCAGGTCGGACAAGGGGAGCTGACCGCCCCAAGCCCCGCACATGGGACCATATGCAACGCCAGGGGCCACTGACACAGACAGTGGTGTGCCGGCTACACCAGCACCAAGCAACAGCGCGCGCACCGAGTACAGTCCTTCCTTCTCGGGCACCCAAGCAACCGAGGCAGCGGCTGGGGGATCTGCGACAGCGAGATTGACAGTCGCAGCGCCAGTGGCTTGGAGGGCCCAATCGCTTCCCTTGGGAGAAACAGAGTTGCCCCACTCGTCACGCGCACTCAGCGTCAAGGTTGTGCTAACACCAGCGGTGGCCGAGCTGGTTGATATTGAAAGAGAAGCCATCGAAGCCACAGGTGCCCCAGGGGTGACCGTGACAGAAGACAGTGAAGCTGTTTTGCCGTCACCGAGCACAACGAGAGAATAGGTGCCAGCGCCAGTGACCAAGTAGGTGACAACAACGCGACCAGCAGTGGAGCCAGCGCTCACACTAAATTCTGCTGCGGGTGGGGTCATGGAGCCTCCCCACCCAACGGCCCCACGCGCATCGGCAACGTTGGCGTAGGCATCGCGCACGGTCACCCACACTGAGGTCTGCGTGCCAGCAATAGCGGTGCTGAGTCCTGCCCCGGTCACAAGCGCGACAGACGGAGCGGAGACGGCGGCGACGACATCCACAGTGGTGGTCGGGCCAGGACTCGACCCCCCGCCAACCTTAGCCAAAAGGGCAGTTGTGACTGTGTAACGCCCACTGAGAGTGAGGATCGCCTCGAGCCAATGTGACCCGCTCCCGAGGTCGGTGACCGTAGCGTCAATGCTGACAGGTCCAACGAACCGGCCAGTAAAGCGGTCAACATCTTTGACAGCAGGGCGAACGTTGCCGAACACATCTCGCGCAGTCAGGGTCAAGGTGAGGGCAACCCCGGCGGTTGCTGTGGCGGTCGTGGCGGGGAAGGTGGAGGAAGAAGCAACGGCCGCCCCAGGCGACACGTAAACAGTGAATGGCGCGCCAGAAATGGACCTGCCGCCCATGGTGACACTGAGCGAGTAGGCACCGGCAAGGGTTAAAGTGTAATACGCAGCGTAGCTCCCTTCCCCGTTGTCCCATACCGAAACTCCCGTGCTAAAGCTTGAGATGAAACCCGGTGGTCCTTGAACAAAAGAGGTTGTGAGGTCGACCCCTCCTGAGGAGAGGTAGAGACCGCCACTATCAACGGCTTGAACAACAAAGTCAGCCCGGACGCCCACTGTTGCAATAGAAACACCAGCGCCTTCGCTAAAGCTCTTGGCGGCGGAGACGGGACTCACGGCCGAGACTGCGCTGGCACTGAAAGGAGACCCGCCAACATTGGCACCGGAGAGCGCGACAGTGACTGTCAGCGAGCCCGTGGACGTGGGAGTGTAGGACGCGACGTACGTCCCGTCCTGCTTATCATCGATGGGTGAGGACAGCACCGACGATCCAGCCGTGACGGTGACCAGGAAGGGCTCCCCTCCCATGGTCTGGTAGTTCCCGAATTGATCTCGGGCTTTCACTGACAGTGACAAGGGCGTGTTTACGACACCGCCAGCAACACCTCGTCCAGTGACGATAGACAGTGAAGCAGATGCAGCCGCCGGATACACCACCGCCGCGAACGGGCTCAGTTCAAGATGAGCGCCCTTGTACTGAATGGCGACTGTATGAGCGCCAGCGAGCGTCGATGTGTACGCGACATTCACAAGGGTGGCGGTGGCGGAGGACGCATCTGCGACAGTGACTTGCGTTGCTGGCAGCTTGGCAGCTTCGGTAGACCCCGCAGACGCGTAGATGGCAATTGCGAAGCTGTCAGGCATCGTTGTTGCACTGTTGCCGTACGAGTCACGGGCCTGAATTTGGAAGGTGCCCGACAGCCCAGCAACAACAGCGCAAACTCCAGCGCCGACAACCACGGTGCCCCTACTAGCCGCCGTCGCGGGTTGAATGTTGATGGCGAAGGGGCTGCCGTGCAGCGCAGAGACGCCTTGGAAGGCAACGTGAATACTGTAGGCCCCCGAAGTCGTGATGGTGTAGCTGATTCCATAGCGACCAGTGCCCAGGTCGGCGGCCACCCCAGAGACCACTGAGGGGCCGACGGCAGTGACAGTGAAGGTGTCGCCACCCATGGTCCTGTTGTTCCCGAAGTAATCGATCATTTGCAACTCGAACGACCCAGGCACACCAGCAGTGCTGTGGCCACTTCCTGTGCGAATGGACAGCTCCGGGTCGGGTAGCGACGCACCAAAGTACGCGCGGTAAGGACTACCAGAGAGCACAACCCCACTGTAAGTGGAGTCGATGGTATACCAGCCGGTGGTGGTGGCACTGATGTTTGATGCGAACACGCCACCCACTGTTGTCGCACGCACGACCGGAGCAGGAATGATCTGTGGTCCAGAGACTGCAACAGAGAAGCTGTTAGTTGCAGCTGAGGCCTGGTTTCCGTACACGTCTCGTGCATGCAAAGTGAATTCAAGGACGTGACCAGTTGTCGCGAACACGTTCAGGCCTGAAATGGTACATTCCCGAGGGGCGACTGTCGGGTGTGGTGCCACCACAAGTGCATACGGGCTCCCCTTGGTTGGCTGCAGCAGGGGTTTGAGCGCGACGCCGACGATATAGTCGCCAGCAACAGTGGCCGTGAAGGACGTCGTGTAGGCTCCGTCTGCGTGGTCAAAGATGGTCCCCGCAATAACAACGGGCCCGCGCAGTGACACCTGATACAACAAGGGCGTCAGCGTGGGTGGCATACAAACGAAAAACAGACTCAAGTTCAGGGCGGAGGAGAAGGGAGGGGGAAGTACTGACCTCCCATTGGAGGCCACCGAGCGAATGCAGGGACCCAAACTTAGACACACTCTGTACTGTGAACTGGGCAGCCATGCCTGCAACAGCATTGCTCAGACCAGTTCCAAATGCGATGGACTCGGCCGGATCGGTGTCTGTTGTGCCAACAGAGGCAGCAACCGGATAGTTGAAAGTGTCAGGAGAGAGTGCCTCCTGGCCTCCAGCATCGACGTAGATGCTGAGCATGTTACCAACCCCTGCACGAGAAACCACTGTCAGCGGGTGCACAAGGGAAGAAAAGAAAAACACAATGCTACAATGGCAAACGACAATGCTACAACGAGCTGCGATGCAAAACACACCGGGAGGCGTTCGGAATCGCAGCAGGGAGAAGCCGGGAATTGGAGACGATGCATCGATGGCACAACGGAAGACGAATCTCGAGTTCCACCGGCGCAACGTAACCACGAGATCGGAGGGATTTGGTCCGAAGTAGCTCCCAGTCAGCTCGAGAAGGTCGTTCCCGAGGGTGGTGTTGCCAGTGACCACACTTGCTGCGGTGGCGTTGTTGAGCTTGAGGCTCACCGGGTTGATGATGGGGAACGGATAGCTGAAGATATCAGTGCTATCCACCCACTGACCACCAGCGGCGACACGCATCCGCAGCGAAGCACCAATCCCGGCTGAGGTTGCACACTGGATTATGGACAAGGTGGCCGAGCGCACGAACTCGAAAGTTGTGTTGATGGCGCAAGGATACTTGGTGAGGTTACCACTGGGCCCGTAGGTGACAGTGACGTTCTGGATCGATGGTCCCATGTTGTACCCTCGCAGTTCGAGAACGTCAACCCCGCCAGCGGTCGTGGTGGCGCTCACACTCGATGTTGGGCCATGCACGGACGGTTGCACTCGCGTCAGGGACACTGGATACAGCTTGGGGGCCGGGTAGTAATAGTAGTCTCGCCCAACGACGGACTGATTGCCGACCTCGACCCGGAAAACGTGCTGAATGCCGATTCCGGGAGGAATGTGGCAGGTGATCTGAGAGTGGTTCGTGGGTGGGAAATGAACATGGTCGGCCAATTCCCAGTTGCCCCAACCTCCGTGCACTCCAGACGCGTCGACGGAACAATTGTAACGAACTCCTCCAGGTTCCGGCCCAAAGGTGACAGTGAGCTGCGCACGCTGTTAGCGCATCGTAGACGAGAAAGAAAATGCGGGGCAGTTTTCAAGAGAACGAGGGAGGGAGGGAGGGAGAGAGAGAGAAAGAGAGGGAGGGAGGGAGGGAGAGAGAGAGAAAGAGAGGGAGGGAGGGAGGGAGATAGAGACCGAGAGGGACTGCTACACAACAAGCATACTCACATCAGAGGGCAAAGGCCCAAAGTTTTGTCCCCAGAAGGTGATATCATCAGCGACACCGTAAGTGGACGTGCCGAACACATGTCGCCGCCCCAAGTTATCACCATAATTGCAGAGACAGAAAACGCCACTGCAGGTGCAAGAATTGACTTGAAGGGTGCCCGTGTGAATGATCGGAGGTGGGTACGAGAAGGCATCGGTGGCGTTGGTGGTTTGGTTGCCAACAGTCATCGCGAACCTACCACAGCGTGTCAGTACTAATTAAAACAAGATCCTCGGATAGAGGTAAAAACAGGGCATACAGGGGCAACGAATCACGAGGCACGCACCGATGGAACACGCCCACTCCAGAGTCCGCCCAGCAGCGGACTTGCAGATGGTTGGAGGCACCTGGCCTGAGGTCCACATCGCACTCGTACTTATTGAGGGCGGATGCCGGCCCATACGTTAAGGACATCGTGCTTTGCTCCCACGACGGTCCAAAGTTTCGCCCTTCAAGTTGTAGCAGGTCGACATGGCCAACGGTGGTCGTCCCGACCACGTGCGTTGACTTGTTTTGACCGGAGCCGACAAGGAGAAGTGTCTGATTGTAGATCTCGGGGGGGGGATAGCTGAAGAGATCCGTGCCAGTGCCCCACTGACCAGCGACCACGATGCGGAAAGTGTGCGCGGACCCGATACCGGGAGTGGTGTTACAGTAGACCATTGAGTGCGTGGTCACAGTGATGTCGTGGTTCACGAGGCAGGGGTACTTGGTGGCGTTCCAGAACGGCCCATAGAACACCTGAATTTGACGAGGATCGGTCCCAAAGTTGGTGCCCTCGAAGACAAGGACGTCGGCCCCCTCCGTCGTTGAGCCAACGACACCTAACGGCGGCGATGCCGTCGTACCGCCTTGGAGACGCAAAGTTCCCGCTGTGATCACAGGCTTTTCATAGGAGAACACGTTCGTGATGGAGCTCACCACCGTCTGGGACCTGGAGATCGACGTGGCGAAACAGCGCCACCCGCCGTAACCAGCCGCGGCTTTGCTGTTTACAGAAGAATCTGATGCCCAAGAGGTGCTTTCAGCTCCAGTCTGGGCAAACCGAACACGTCCGCTGGTGACCGCCTCACCAAAGTTCGTGCCGACCACAGTCACGCTGGCCGCGGCCGTCGTCGGAACATTGGTCCTGACCACGCCAGAGGGACGGGAAGCGTCAACGGTGAACGCCAGCGTCGCAGTGCCCGCTGACACAGCCACTGTGGCCACAAATTGCTTGCGATCGAACACCTGGCTGCCCAACTTGAGGCGCAGACAGCTCTCAGAAACCCAACGGGTGGACTGAGATCCGGAACCGGCCACTCGAATCTGGGCACTGTAAGCAGCCAGACCCACATTCTTGCCCACCACAGTGACACTGACAGCACCAGTTGCACACCCATTGGCTCTGACAGCGCTGCTTGGCACGGCCGCATCGAAGGTGAAGGCATAAGTCGTACTCCCGGCTGACGAACCCACCGTGACAGCAACCCCAGGGCGGCTCACTGACCCACCAGATGCTTTGCACCGCACAGAGCTATCCACCGACCACATCGTGGCCTCAAGACTGCTGCCACCAAGACGCACACGTCCGCTCGACAGAGTCCCACCCAGGTTCGATCCAAGCACCGTGACACTAGCGGCACCTGTCACGGGTGCATTGACCCAAACGGCGCTTGAAATGGCTACTCGGTCCCTGGAAAAGGCAGCAGTCAGAGAGCCGGATTGAATCCCGGTGGTTAGACTGACACATCTGCACGGCGTCCGTCCGTGTGGAGTGCGACCTCGGATGGAGGAATCGGACACCCACACTGATGCTTCAGAGCTGGACAACGCAACACGGACTCTGCCACTCTGTCGCGGCACTCCGATGTGCGTCCCAACCACTGTCACACTCATGGCGCCAGTCGCAGCAAGGTTTGCAGGTGCGAGGGAGCTGGCAGCCGGCCCATTGAACGACTGTGCCGATGTTAGGCTTCCGAATCGCAGACCGGCAGTGACAACAAGGCCACGGCCAGCCGAAATTGAGGATACGGGCTTGCAGGTGAGAGTTGAATCTGAGACCCAGAGGACTGCGCCGACTCCTGTACCAGAGACACGGATGCGACTCGAGGCGGAGGTCAGGCCGAAGCTCAAACCGACAACAGTCACGCTCACCGCTCCCGTTGTTGGGCTGTTGGTTACCCCACTGCTGCTGGGTCCGGGGTTATTGTACGACATTGCGCTGGACACACTCCCGGCCGAAAGGCCTGCCGTCATGCCAACAGTCCTAAAACCAGCGACGCCAGCGGCCGTTCTGCAGCGCAGTGCGGTATCTGACGACCATGTTGAAGATTCGTGGCCAGTCCTCGCGACGCGCGCGGCACTGCTGTGTGAAGCTTGACCAAGATTAGAGCCAACAACTGTGACGCTCATCGCCCCTGTCACCGCAACATTCGAAGGAACGACAGAGCTGGGGCTGGCAGCATCCATGGTCATAGCCAGCGTCACGGACCCAGGTCGACCGCTTGCAGTCACAGCAACGGTAAGGCTTCTGCTCACGAGGCTACTCGATCTACACCGCAAGGCGCTTTCGGATGCCCACACTGTCGACCCCCAACTGCTCGCTCCGACACGAAGCTGGGCTGAGGAAGGCTGATGGCCAACATTCGATCCCACAACTGTCACGGACACTGCTCCTGTGACAGGTTGATTGGACCGAAGCATGCTGCTCCCGGCCACTGTCCCAAACGAAAAAACTTGCGACCGACTTCCAGTCTGGAGCCCCACGGTCAGAACGACACTTCGAAGTGCACCCACGCCCGAGCTAGGTTTACACCGCAGCGAGCTCTGTGATGCCCACAAGGTACCCACACATTGGCTCGAACCCAAGCGAGTGCGACTGGTAGAGTCGAAGATGCCCATGCTTGCACCAACCACCGTGACCCTGGTCGCTCCAGTTGTCGGTGCATTGGAAGCAACCACACTACTCGATCCACTCATGTCGAAAGTGTGCGCGAGCGTAACACTACCACTCCGGACGGCGATGGTGACTATCTCAGACAGCAGCCGAGAGCCCCCGGCAACAAATTTGCATTGCAAAGCGCTTTCCGAGACCCACGACGTAAGCTGAATAGTGGTGCCGTCGACCCGTACCGACCCGGAGGATCGCCAGGTCCCAAAATTCACACCCACGACGGTCACACTACTGGCTCCAGTGACAGGGCTGTTTGTCGTCGCAGCACTGCTCGGCCCGCTACCAGCGAACGAGAACGGCAGCGTCGCGCTTCCACGCTGAAGGCCAACAGTGGAGAGCTCCCTCCGAGAGGCAGCGATACCGTGAGCTGACCTGCACCTGATCGAGCTCTGCGAAGTCCATAGTGTGGTCCCTGCCGTCGAGCCGCCGATGCGAACAGTTGCACTGAAAGGAGCACCGCCCATGTTTCTGCCCACCACTGTTACACTTAGAGCGCCAGTGGTTGCCGTGTTGCGAGCGACACTTGTGCTAAGGCTCGGGCCGTCGAAGGTAAACCCGTGGGACAGCGATCCCGCTTGCAAACCCGCGGTTAGCACCATCGAGCGCAAAATCGATACACCACTCGGTAACTTGCAACGCAGCGAGCTGTCAGATGTCCACGAACTAGCCTCGCTCGAGGAAGCATCGACTCGAGCTCGGCTACTGAAGGCCTCACCACGAAGGCTCGAGCCCAGAACCGTGACACTGGCAGCCCCCGTTGCGGCACCGTTGGAGCCAACGACAGCACTGGTGCCCGGTCCGGTATAAGTGAGAGCATGTGACATGGTACCGACGCCAATTCCAACAGTGACCACCAAGGCTCGGCACGGTGATGATCCGGTCACAACCTTGGCCACCATGGAGCTGTCAGAGACCCATTGTGTGATTTCACACGAGCTCCGTTGACCCTGGACCTGGCCACTCAAGGCTGCAGCTGCGAAACTCGAACCAACAACAGTCACAGTTGAGGAACCGGTCGCCGGGGCATTGTGCTGCGTTGCGCTGCTTGGACCAGGCACCACAAAGGAGAAAGCAGCGGTGACACTGCCAACACCCAGGGCGACAGTTGCGGTCACAAGCCGCGAACTGATAAGACCATGCCCCAACTTACACAGGATGGAACTCGACGATAGCCATTGCGTCGTCTCAGCGCTAGAAAACTGCACCCTGGCTCGAAGTGTTGAATGTTTGGAAGCACTGGCCCCAATGACAGTCACGCTGAGAGCACCAGTCGACGCACCATTGGTGGGCACAACACTGCTTGGGACAACACCATTCCATGAAAAGGCTTGGGTGACTGATCCAGATTGTGCCCCAACAGTCATTGACAGCGCCAAAGACTTGGGAACACCTTGAGAGAGCTTGCACAGCAGAGAGCTCTCAGATGACCATACAGTCGCTGCGCAGGCTGAGCCAATGGCGCGAGCGCGATGAGAAAGGGGTGCTTGTCCAAGGTCGTGACCAATAACAGTTACACTTGAGGAACCTGTAGTTGGAGCATTGACAACGACAGCAGAGCTCGCAGTGGAACGGTCAAACGATATCGCGTTCGAAGTCGAGCCAGCGAGGAGGCCTGTTGTCAGAGCCAAGTGCCGGACCGGCGGCAACGAAGAGTGTAGCTTGCAGCGAATGCAACTGTCGGAAAACCACTCGGTGGAGTCTGCACTGCTTCCGGCGGCACGGGAGCGGCTCGAGTACGAGCTGGTGCCAGCAACAGACCCGACAATCGTGACGCTGATGGCAGCGGTCGCAGGGACGTTGGCGCGGATGAAGCTGCTTGGAGCAGGTGTGTTGAACGTCATGGCAGCGGACATGCTGCCGACCAGAAGGGCGGAAGTCACCAACACAACATTGCTTCGAGAAACACCGGCACTGAGCTTACACCAGAGAGAACTCTCAGAGGTCCACAATACCGACCCAGTCGTGGTGGCGACGAGACGCACGCGCCCGCTGTACGAATGCAGCCCAACATTGGAACCGATCACTGTGACACTCACTGCACCTGTCGCCGGAGCGTTCACAGGAATGCCAGAACTGATTACAGCTCCGTCAACAGTAAGAGACACGGTCAAGCTATCACGTCGCCCAACAGAGGTGAGGATGACAGATAAACTTCTCCCATTTCTCGCAGGGAGCTTACAGACCACTGAACTTTCAGAAATCCAAGGTGTGGCAGCACAATGAGTCTGAGTAACACGAACCACAGTCGAGTACACAGCCGCGCCCAGGTTCTGACCGACAACAGTGACGCTGATTGCGCCCGTCGACGGTCCATTGACTCTGACAACAGAACTTGGAGTGACTTGATCAAAGGTCGCCGAAAAGGACAGGCTGTGTTGGAGGTGGCCTGAAGTAACACGCAGCGTACTCAAGGTTACTGCAAAAGCAGACTTGACACGCAGAGAGCTGTCCGACGTCCAAGACGTGGCTTCTGACGAGGTCCCCGAAACGCGCACGCGCCCGCTGTAGGCACTCTCCCCGACGCTTGACCCGACAACAGTCACACTCATCGCCCCAGTAGCCGCACCGTTCGACACGACACTGCTGCTGGGACCAGGCCCGTTGTACGTCACCGCAGACGACGCGCTGCCAGCCAACAACCCTGACGTCGCCCCGACAAGCCGACCCGTCGACACGCCCGCAACAGACTTGCACCGCACAGAACTGTCCGAGGTCCACGTTGACGCCTC
>QUTJ01031805.1:0-20283 GCA_003573635.1 Goniomonas avonlea | reverse complement strand
CGAGTGACGAGGCGTACTCACGACTAGGCACACGAGTGACGAGGCGTACTCACGACTAGGCACACGAGTGACGAGGCGTACTCACGACTAGGCACGAGTGACGGCACGCCGACACAGGCAAAGCGGAATGCAGGAGCGATCAAATTCACCTGCAAGGCTAGACCTCCCACGTTTCCACGGGCGGCCAGGACTTCAATCACTCGGTCACGTGCACACCTGCACGGGGAGTGGTCACTGTGCGATGATGCATCACCGCGGTGAGGGGGGCGGGAGAGGGAGGGAGGGCGGGAGGGAGAGGAGAGGGACAGGGAGAGGGAGTGGGAGTCCCTGTCATTACGGGGTGCGGTGGGTGTGACAGACGTGGCATACCTCAGTGCGGGAGTTTTATCAGCGTCGAGGTCTCGGGTTCTTGACTCCAATTGCTGCTTTAGCTGCGAGAGCGATTTGGTTGTTGCCGAGGGCACCAGAGGGACAAGCAAAATAACAATAACGCGACACCATATCCACAATTTTGATCCAGCGTGAAACATGGACCAGGATGCGCAGACAGATCATCTGCAGTTTCATCGAGAAGCTATTTCAGATTTCAGCCTTCTGCCAAAGGAACAAGGGCTGAGAGAAACAGACAGCCTGTTGAAAGAGTCACCTCCGTTGCCTGCTCATTCAAGCGATTCCACCGTGGGTCTGCTGCCAGGGTCTGGCTCCACTCCTCCTCCATGCGCTGCCCGGAAATCAATGAATCGTGTCTCATCCAGTGGTGGAGGTGGGTGAGGTAATGGGTGGGTGATGGGATCAGGTGGCGCGTGGAGAGCGATCATCGCCGTCACTACAAATGACGAGTCGAGGTCGACATATGTCTTTTATCTCAGAGGTGGTTGGTACTGAAAGGCCTATCTTCGGTAAGCATGGGAGATGGTAAGCTGGGTGATGAGAGGTGACGAAAGAGGTGATGGGATAAGGAAGGGCGGGGTTGAGGCAATGAGATGTCCAGACTTACAGCAGCACTGCGCTCCAGTTCGAGACAAGATGCAGCTGTCTGTTGGTTCTTTTCCTTTTGTTGGTGTATGCGCTGGGTCACCTCTGCTAGCGACGCCTCAAGCTGTTGCATCTCTCTCTCTGCAAACACATAGTCAGGCGGACATAACAGAAGAGACGGCCGCAAACATACTTGTGGCCGAAAGCCTGCCAGTTGCAGCTTCCGCTGCCATCTGTTGCTGTGCTACCTCTGTTTTTGCCTGTGTGGAGCAGACGTCAGCACTCCCTGTCACCTGCTCATGTCTCTCATGTCCCACGCTGTCACCCCACCTGCCGAAACTCTGCATTAAGCTGATCTTGCGCTGCACTGGTCGCAGACGCCTGTGATTGCCGCGCTTTTGCCTCAAGGATCTCGCCTTGCAGAGCATCTGTCTGCAGCTCCAACGTTAGAGGATTGACAGAATCAAACAAGCACAACCTCCTCTTGAATCTGTGCAAATTTGCATTGCAGCTCTGTTACACCGCACTCTTCCTCCTCTGCTTTTCGCCTGCCAAATGCAGTAAATTTTCTCTCAAATGCACCAGAGGCGCGCAAGACACAGCAGGCCCAACATGAGACGCGAAGAATACATTAAATCAAAAGTGTGGACCTTAACTCAATTGTCGCAGATTCGACTTCGAGGTCGTTCTTGCATTGACTGTTGAGCTGCGGTATCGTCAAGTCAAGCCTTGGTGAGGAGAAACTCGCACCTCGCGCAGCACGCGTTGCTGCTCCGCGACACGTTGCATCAATTGCTCATGCTCATTTTTCAACTCAGCAAACTCAGCACATTCATAGGAATCTTGTGGTCTATCAAAGTGATGAGTGATCGGGCGCCATTTGCAACATCCTACCGATCCTGCAGCATTGATGTCAGTTCTTCGACGAGTTCATCCAAGCGCCTGCGTTTCTTCTGGTTGGCCGAATCTTCCCGAGACCTCTTTTTTGTTGATCTGCACAACGTGAGCAATGAAACTACCAATCAGGACTTGCCTCTGCAACAACCCCGAAAACAGCGATTCAGCTTCGTTCTCGTTCGCTGGCCGTATCTGCTCCGCAGATGCGTCAAGCAGACTAACGATTGCATGCACTCACCCGCAATGCAGTGGAGCTGAATCTCGGAATCTGCACCGCAGAAGCGGAGGCGGTGGTGCGTTCAATTTTCTGCATGATTTGCATGAGCCGCGCCTCATGTTTTGCCATTTTTTTCAAAACCGAGGCTCTTTGTTACCGTACTTGCTATTTTCTATCTATCTCAAAGTTGTTGTCAACCGGGGTGTTAGACTACACGGGGTACGATAATGGACACATCGAAGTGAATCAAGTGATGGCGCGGTGCGCAGTGGAGCACTGACATTGGCATGGCTTTTGTCTTGTGCCGCGTCTGTAAGCTCAATCATGATCAGGGCAGGAAGCACGTCTTTTCCAAGAGGCATGTCGAAGCTGTCAAGCGTGTTTTAGAACGTGAGCGTCTGAGAATTGCTGAGGTGCAAACCTTCGCCGATCATCCAATGCCGGTTTTGGATCGGGACAAAGCAGCATGGTGGTGCTACTTTTGCGAGCTAGAAATTTTGGACCATGAAAGTGAATTTGCCTGGTGATTTGAGTCCACCAAGTTGCGATTGTTTTCTTAAGCCCTGGCAGCCACAACGCTATTGAGCACCTCGCGAGTTCAGATCATTGGCTCATGGTCAACCAATTTTTCCTGGACTACGGGACCACAAAGGCACCGAACGCGAAAATACCATTTATAGTTGGGAAGAAAAAAATGAAAAGGGTGCGTTTTTTCTCTTGGTGGGTTGTGTTCTCACGACACATCTAGTTCCATGAGCTCCTCAACGGCGACAAAGCCAAGACCAGCTCCAGTGTCGTGATTGGGCCTGCCGGCCCACCACCTCCACCAGCACCTGTCCTCTGTCACAGTCAGCAGTCCTATGATCAAGAGGATATTGATCAGGGCTGTGAGCGACCTGAACAGCCCGCAGCACTCCCACCCCCGCCACAAACGGTGAAGGGGCCGACTGGCATTCTGCAAAATCCGACTGGCTGGCACCAAGGCCGTCGCGTTTGGGGAGGGGGTATTGTAAGGTGATGCCCCTGTGTAAACCCCCCTCCTCTTGCTTGAACGGCATGACGGACACGCCCGCAGATACAAGAAAGAATCATTGTGGATCCCTTGGCCGCTGGACCAGGAAACTGACGATTGCAACGAATCAGTTTCGACTGTTGCACCGATAGCTGTCGTCACCGCACGTGCCTACTCTGAAAGTGGGTGGCACGCCTCGTTGTTGTCCGCAACTCAACCCCGTTGTAACACTTTTATCAGACTTGACCTGCATCATCGACCCCAAAGCAACCCCTCTTCAGGGGGGCAATGTTCACACAGGTGCCACGCCCCCCTGGCTCCTGCCGGATGCTCCCGCTGCAAGCATCGCACCCACCTCCACTGCCGCGAGGAGGGTGGGAGCTGAAGATGCTGTTGCTGCAGCGAAATGGGCGGCTCAGCCACCTCCACCTGCATCCACACCTGGGGCAGTTGTGAAGAGGCCAGGGTCCGTCTCTGCTTGTTCTTCTCTGATGTTTTGTGCTCTCTCCCTCACACTCCAAAACAGCCCGCCCACTTCCGCGTCTGTTCCAAAAGTCGCACAGCGCTCCAAAGAACCGACGAATCCCGACGAATCGTGGTTGCCAAACTTTGGTGGCGTGTGGAACTCTGGACGGCGAAGTGAGACACAAGCTGCCTTCCGAGCACGGCAGCGTGGTTCAGGTGTTGGACGAGGCAGTGAAGAACCTCGCCGCCAAGGCAGCACAAGTGCTCCTGTTGGAGGTCCTGTTGCATCGGGTGCCACACAGCCTGGGCCTGACACCGGCAGCGCTGCTCCGAGTGGTTTGATGTGTGTGCCACAAGGCCAGTTCAACTTGGTGGCGCACAGCCTTGCGCTACAGCAACAAAAGGAGGCCATCAGGTACGTACAGGACTTAGATTGTCTCCTTGCTGTCCCGCTTAAGCTCCCGCAGGGCTCGCTTGCGGAAAGGCATGCAAGAAAAGCGCGCGCGTGATGCCCAGGTGTGATCCTGCCACATCATCAAGCAACGCTTATTCCACCAACAGTGACCTATATTAGCGGTTTGGCCCTGTTCACTGTCCAGCCACCGATCTGGCAGCAAGGCAGCAAGGTGTTGCTGTCTACTCGGTGACTTGTCAATGAGCGAACCAGCGGTTGAATGTGATTCAGTTTATAAATAAAGTACAACATGTTACATCCGTAATCAACGGTTTTAGGGACGCGCATCTTAAATTTAGTCGTCCTCCCCGGCCTCCTCATCAGCCATGCCCATATCCATGTGGCTTTGCATTGGCTGCGCTCTTGCCGCAGCGACGGTGGACCAGCACGTCGTGCACGAGGCCATGAAGGCATGAAACATGCGGAAAAAGGGTAGCATCAACGCTGATGCAAAGGTGATGATCGGCGTGAGAAGGTAGTACAGCGAGTCGAACAACGGCTTCAGCACGAGCTCAGTCAATGACTGCAGCGGTTTGACAATGAAGTAATAGGTGAGGTAGCCCAGAAACCGGATTATTTCGTTGAAAAGCAGGGCAAAAAAGTAAATGAATCGGGAGAAGAGCCGGAAGAACAGCGACACCGCTCTCTGAAGCGGATTCTCTGAAGAGCAGATGGGCATGTTTTCCGCCCAGTCATCCAGGAGGGGAACATCAGGGTTGATCTCTGCAGTCAGCTCCCTGTACAAGTGCCCAGGTGGAGCTCCATCAATTCGATACTTGGGAACGACGGTATGGAAAATCTCAGGCTCGTCCTCATCCATCTCTTGGTGCATGTCCATGAAGGCATCAGCCTTCGGGTTTTTGTCACTCATCTTGTCCCAAACGGGCTCCTGGGCCTTGTCACCGCCAGCTTCCTCATTGCCCCATTCGTTCTCACCCGCATCCGCACCATATTCACCAGCGATGTCGGTGCTCATGTCGTCCACTCGGCCTGGTGCTCGCTGCATGGCGTCGGTTTTTTCGGTTGCAGCCAACAGTTTTTTTTATCGACAAGGATTTCGAACGTCAAGTTGACAACCCCGGAACCCCATGCTGGGGGCGCAGGCTTCTCCGAGTAAGGGGGGGGGGGACTGTGTTCGATAACGTTGTTCGTGAAGAGACCCAATGGCTTCGCCGTCTTTCCGGCTTGAACGCCTCCATGGACACCTCCTTCCACCTCAACGAATCGAGCCGACAGCTGTCTCCAGCATACCGGAAATAGAACGACACCCGTGCACCCGTCATTGGCAGTTTCCACCTTCCCGTTCGATGTCGCAATATCGCGTCAACCTTCGTGAGCTAGCCGCACGCCCAGGCCGATTTGAGCACCATTTGATGGTGGTGGCGCGAATCGGCAGCATGCAGCTTGAAATTGCAACAGCTGGAGATGGCACACCTTTCTCTCACGTGAACATTTCTGACGAATTTTCGACTGCTCTCCCCACTGGGGATGAACTCGTCGATGGGATTCTCGTACGTTTGACAGTGTGAGTCGCAGAACGCTAACTCGGACCAGGGCTATGTAGTTATTTCCACTGCAAAAGGGCGCGACTTGGCCATCATCAAGCATGGTGCAGGTCACATGGTGCGGCACCCCCAAGGACTTTTGCACTGGCCGGGCAGGCTGCGGCCACCGTTTCCACCAGTCATCTTCCCTGAAGGGATGCGGCGCTGTGTCCTAGCGCTGGTAATGTGTGCTTGTCAGCCAACGCCTTCGTCTCCTGAGCTTGAACCCTTGGTGTCGTCCGGGCTGGCTCAAAATGTCAAGCTGTTCGCCGGTGAATTTGCACGCTGGTCCGCGCAAGCTCACATTGATGCAGAAAACGAGGTACCCACTCACTTGGTGGATTTAAACAACGAGGTGCAACAAGTGGTGGCCCGGGTTAGCGACGTCTGTGTAAGTCTCTCGTGACCTGGCCGACTCCCCCCTTGACCCGACTTGGCAGGCCGAGCTGCTGATCGACCCTTCCCGAGTAGCGCCGCCACAGGGAGGCTATCTCTGTGTGTTATCAGTGCATCCTTCGTACCCGCTCCCTCCACAGGTGGGTCAGATATGGGACACCTCCTCTTTCTCAATTTGAAGCTTCTGGCAGTATTTCAGCTGTGACTTGGTGTTCATCCCTCCCGGCCAAAGTCTGGACTTTACTGGTGTGAACCGGGCCCTCTTATTTTTCAGGTGCGTTTGGGTTCGTAATTTTGATCCTGCCTGCCTCGTAACCTGTCTTTTTCGACATCGCAGCCCAACAACAGCGGCTTCGCCACCCCCAGAGTCGTGGTACAAAGTTCCTGTCCCGCCATTCTTGCCATTTGAGGATGCTCCGCCCGGAAGTCTACCGTACAGTAATCACGGTGTCCATGTCACGGCTGGATCAGACTCTGCCAACGTCTCGGTTCGAGTTGGTGACGGGGAGCCTACTCAGGTGAAGGCTCTTCGACTCTTGGAGTGTTGATTCCTCGTGTTGTGTGCGCTTTGGTGTGACAGCGGGTGCAGGTTCCACGATTTTGGCTGGCAAAGTTTTTATTTCGTCTGGCGCTCCATGACTTCAACATTGGGTATGGCGTGCTTGTTGTTTTTATCATTTGCGAACAAGGAATTGCGCATAGATTGACCTCAACCCCAGGTATCTCGAAACCTATGGCGGATTCTATTACTCTGACAACCTTGGAAAAGACTTGCGAGTTGGCACTCTCAAGGGCGGGGAGGTTAGACTCGACAGGTAAATATGTCTATCACGCCCAGTCAATTCCCTTCTTGATTCGCTCCCTTGTTCACTACACGCACGGTGGATGACTCTCCCCTCCCTCTTGCTTTCTCATCCTAAGATTGCTCGCAGAGAAGCAATGGCACAATTGGTGGAGACCATGTACCGAGCGGTCGCACCCCGTGACTTCCGCGAAAATCCTTACTGAAAAGACTTTGGAATTCGTCCGCCCAATGACACCAGGTTGACAATAGTATCTTCGGTTTTACAAATCGCCAGACCCCGTGTGGGCAATCAGCTGAGGACAGGGTTCGATTGTCCAAGTTCAACAATGTTCAACAAAAAGGTGTTTAGGCAGGCCATCAGTCGTCTTGTTTAACCGGGGCAATTTCCATCTCAGTGACACCCCGGAACTTATTCCATGCTTTTCGTATCCGCGAGTAAAACATGGATAGCTTCGTGTTGATCCGGGTGGCCCAGATACTGCACAATACAACACCAATGGGAATACGAGCTGGCGCAGCAACACGATTGAGTGCAAAAGCCAAAGCGAAACGTCCACCAGCATCAGCCAGCGACACAATGTCCGATCCAAGATTGTACTCGCGAGCAATCTTTCCAACGTCCACACTCATAAAACAAAGACCGAAATACACGATCCAGAACATCGCAATAGAGAGCTGACGCTGTGTGAGCAAGGCAGCGAGCTGGCAACTACTCACTCACCACATTCATGATGACAATCCAGGCGATACCATACTTGACAGATAATTCCGCAAACGACCACCACTTCATCCAAGTCTCTGGACCGCCAGTCGGCGACTCGGCGCCAGATTACCAGAACGGAAAAACTCGAAAAATGTACGACAGCGATACCGTACTCGATACTGGCCTCCCTCAATGCAGCGCCCCGAGCCCAAGCGCAAATTGACTATTCAAGATGCCTTTCGGACACTTTTTGCGTTTTTGTTTGTGCCAACGTTCATATTGTTAGCCTGTTGCACATTCCCGACCATGATTCGTACCGCGCTGAACATTTCAACCAAAAATGCGATGGCGCTCGAGGCAACGGTAGGCTTCTGTTGTGCGCCTGATCTCCTGACGTCTCAATTAGGCCCGTGTTATGCGGCATGTCCAAACCCTTAACGAAACTGTTTTTTTGAAATCGACCGGTTTTGGTCATTACTACAGCTCTGAGAACTCCAACACGGCTGGGCTTCCAGAGTTCAAAGTTGAATACCACGGTTTCCAAACCATGGTGTGGTCAAACTTCGCTGATGGAGATCTTGATCCTATGGGAGTGTCCTGGGTGACGCAGTTTACGACCAATCGATTGGAAGTGTTCCAGAAGCTCCTCGAACGTTGGCCAGGCTCGTTCTATGTTTTCGTTTGCTTTTTGAAATAACGCTCCCGCCAGGCCCAGTGTCGGCAGCTGTGTACTCGGATGACGTTGCACAAGACTATCGACTGTTAAAACCCTTGTTTGGCCGTGTTGACATCCATATTGTGGGAGCAGGACAGGTGCGATTCCAATCGCTCAGACGGTTTGGTTCAGTCATTACGCAGGGCCTTTATCCGGTCAACACGCTGCGCAACGTCGCGATCGACAAGTGCCGTACTCAATTTGTTCTTTTGGCGGATGTAGACTTTATCCCCAATGTTGACGCCTATGACCAAATCATGAAGTGCGTCGTGCGTTGGCTTGGCCCGGTGAACTGACCATTACGCAGAGCGCTTCCGAACTGGAGTAAAGACCGTAAAATTGTCTACGTTCTTCCTGCATTTTCATTGGACAATGGCCAGAAAGAAATCCCAAAAACCAAGGCGGAGTTGCTGCCTTTGATGAAAACTCGTCACATCCACCAAGTTCGTATCCTTTGTTCAGCAGTCTCGTGGCGAATGCCTCAACCGAGGCTGCATATATTTTTTCAGTCATTTCTTTAACTCATCCTGAGATGACGACCCTGGACGGAAGATTGCG
This sequence comes from Goniomonas avonlea, assembly GCA_003573635.1. Taxonomy (NCBI): domain Eukaryota; class Cryptophyceae; order Goniomonadida; family Goniomonadaceae; genus Goniomonas; species Goniomonas avonlea. The sequence goes on along the minus strand of QUTJ01031805.1, from coordinate 11,542 downwards.
CACGATCAAGTCGATTATGATCGCTGGGCTGAAGCGACGGAACCGTACATCGTCAAGTATCAGTTTCCGTTCGAGCCCTATTTTGTGGCTCACAAGTCGCTCCCTCGGTTAGTGATTCAGACCTCGCTTGACCCTTGCTTCATGACTATGCACGTGGTAATGGTAGTGATGTGTGGTGAGATATGACAGCGGAGAGGGCAAGATGTGGTGAGATTCTGGTGCGAGACGGCAATGTGAGGCCTCACACGCCACCCCACAGTGTGCTCTCTGTGTGTGTGCATGTGTGTGTGTGTGGTGCGACCTTGTTCCTTGTTGACCTCTCTTTCTGTGTGGCACTCCACGGCGTGGTGATGGCTCGCACTCACTCGTAGGGCTTTCACCACTCTGACTGCTGCAGACATATCAGGCTTGCTGATGTTTTTTTCATAGTTGACTCTCCGGGGTAGGTACGACGCTCGTTTCGCGGGCTATGGAAACGACAAGGCGACGCACTGCTACGAGATGGACAAGGCGGGCATGAAGTTCGGGATAATTCCTGGCAGTTTTGTGGTTCACGTTGACCACCCGCCCGCGAAATGGGTGATCGACGTCCTGACAGATCCTTCGGTCAGTTGGAGTTTTCGTTTGACCACAGAACCGCGCCTCCCTCTCCCCAAGTGTCCCCTCTCCGTGAAGAGTCACACGTGCACGATCCCCGAACAAACGACAATGGATCGTTTCGCACGCAGGACAAACACGGGGGGGGGAGGGGGGTAGGGTATCCCAGCCCTAAGTGCATCATCGTATCTCATCACACAAAGTCACCATAGTTCACATGCGTCCCGTAGGACTGCGATCAGAGGACGAATGACGTTCTCACAAGTCATTCCCATTACCGTATCTCGCGTACCGGCTTAGAAAGGGTATCTCACGTGTATCACCGTATATCTTCTCCGTATTGCATTGGATCTCACCAAAACGAAGGGATATCCTGATGAAGCGACTCTAACACGCGCCCAAACGAACCGATCTCCTGATTGTTAATAAGCGGCACTAACACGCGGACCCAAACGAAGGGATATCCTGTTGAAGCGATTTCACAGCACCAAAACGAAGGGGTAGCTGATGCAACACGATTCTAACGCGTGCGCAGAAACGAATGGATGTCCTGATGAAGCAGTTTTTCGCTGATGTCGACAGGAGGTGCGCTGCCCAGAGTTGATGTTTGTGACTCGTGCACTTGCCACGTTGCTTGAGCACAATTAGGACAAGGGGTGTCTCCACCCGTGGCTCCGTCCCCCTGCTTGTGGTTGCACGAGCAGGGAGCTTCCAGAGTGGGGTCTCGCAGGATCCAAGGCTCGCATACGCTCTCTCTCTCTCCTCTCCCTCTCTCTCTCCTCTCTCTCTCTCTCACACACACACTCCCCCCCCCCCCCYCTCTCTCTCTTATGAGGCAGTGTAGCTCCGAGACTGGCGACAACACACTCAGGTGTTGCCCGCTGATGCCCCTTGCATTTCAACGCGCTCCAGGCTCTCTCCTCCCCCGCCTCTTTCTGAGACAGTGTACGCCTACTTCCAAGCCGTGTGAATTAACCAGCGCCTGATTTGCCTGGTTCCGAAATCGGTCATCCGTTTTAATCAATGAGACTGTGTGTGTGTGTGTGTGTGTGTGTGTGTGTGTGTGTGTGTGTGTGTGTGTGTGTGTGTGTGTGTGTGTGTGTGTGTGTGTGTGTTCACCCACTTAGGCACTACAGAGCAGCCACAACTACGGTTGATCGTCGAACTGACTCTAACATCTTTTGAAGTGTAGCCGACTTGAGCTGTTGCTCCCGTGTGGTGACAGCGCACGCAGGTATGTGACCGAGTTACAGGTGGCGCCACCACAGTTGCCTCCCTCGATGCATTTCAAAGAAGTCGTTTCCGAGCCTGCTCAAAGCTGTGACAAAGCATGCCAAGGGTCAGGTGACCACCTCCCTCTCCTCCGCTTTGCTCCTCCCTCCTCCCTCCTCCCTCCTCTCCCCTCGCCTCCCGTCTGCGTCGGATTAAGGTTCAGACCACCCCCCTCCCTCCCCTCCCTCCCATCCCGAGTAAGGAGTAGAGCACAACAGAATCTCCTCCCCCGCCCTCCCTCCCTCCCTCTTGTACCGTGAAGAGCAAAAAAATATGGCGAGTGTCTTCTGAGCCTCGAGTCGAGCAGCAACTAGGATGCTCTCGCACTAACTCCGTGTCTCTTGTGGCTCTCTCTGTCTCTCGCTGTCCCTCTCTCTATCTTGGTTTCTCTCGCCTCCTCGCCAACGGGTGTGAGATTCTGTTGTGCCCTACTCTACAGGAGGGAGAGGGAGAGGAAGATGGCAAGGGAGGGATGAGAGGAAAGTGTTGCGTTCTCTACTCCTTCCTCCGGCGGAGGAAGGGGTAGATTCCTCATGGCCGAGTCCACTGACTTGTTAACTCCAGCCCCCTTTATCTGAGACCACTAGCAATCAATATCTCTAATCTGAATCACGCAGGCCTCGTCTGCAAGCCAGAGTTGATGAGCCATGTTAATTTGTGCATCGTTCTCTACAAGAATTTTGAGTGCGACGGCGGCTGTAGCTACTTATATTCTGGACACGATCTGCCTGCGATGGCCAGTGCCGGTGGCCTTTGCATGGTCAACTCTGATCTGAATGTACGTCTTGATGGTGCAGGCATTGTGTTTTCTCTCTCTCTCTCTCTTCTCTACTCTCCTCTCTTATGCCTTCAGGCAGGCCCTCACGGGTCTGGGGCCGCTCAGCGGTTCCTCTCTCTCTCTCTCTCTCTCTCTCTCTCTCTCTCGCTCTCTCTCTCTCTCTCTCTCTCTCTCTCTCGCTCGCTCGCTCGCTCTCTGTCTCTGTCCCGTCTCTGTCTCTCGCCCCCCTCCCCACCCTCTCTCGCTCCTCTGGGAGGTTTTAATCCCCCGCTTCTGCTCCTAGGCAGATCCACGGGTGCTGTAATGCAGCCCTCTCTCTCTCTGTCTCTCGCACACTCGACGATCTTGCAGAAATATCCATTCCACTGCGACGCCAGCCACCACAGAGCGAAGCGCCTGTGCCCCTGCGCCTCACCATAACTGCCAACTGACCGGTTACTTTGGCACCATTCTAATGAAGAATTTACCCACTGCGATCGTCTGGCGCTTGCTAATTTGCACAAAAAAAGAGCGCCAACGTGACTTGTATTAGATCGAATCACTCCGACACACGCTCTAAACCAAGATGCAATGACCCTCTGTCATCTGCACGACCCTTCTTCATCTTGGTGAGACGCACGGTGGTCATTGCAGGTTCCAGCGGGACAGAGGACAAGATGGAGACACTTGAGAGCGGAATAAACACTTCACCAACCACGTGCATTCGCATGTGATGCTTCCGTTCCATTAAAACGTGCACATGAAGCGTATTCGCTCGTTCACTGTTCACGATGAAAGTCGTGTCATGATTCGGAACCCAGTCGAACTCTGTGCCACCGCGCATCTCCCGGGGTGCCGTGGTATCCTTTTTCTCAATTATTTGATAAGGATCCTTTTGAACCAGTGCCACAGTTGTGACAGTTGGGCCATCTTTACGCAATGGACCTGTGAGCTTGGGTTGGTGAAACCAACTAAGGTCTACGTTTCCAAACCTGTTTGTCTTTTTTTTGCACCCTCTGCGTGGGACAGACGTACGCGGATATGCTCAACACTGAGAGTGTTCGACAGTTCCATCCAGATTCCTGATGCCTCAGCCTTAGCCCGCCGCAAACTCAGGAGGCTTGGGAGCTTTTGTTTGCGAGAGAGCAGGGTGCTGCCGGCCACCGAGCGAGGCCTTCCGCGTCCAAGCGAGGGTTCTCGTCTTCATCGGTATCGGGCCCGATACTGCGTGACACTATCGTTTGACGATGTTGCCCAAGGTCAAAGGGGCTTTGACAGGCTTTTGGTCTGGCGCGTGAAGAAGATGGCGCAGTGCTGGCAACCACAGCAGCAGGGACTACTGCAGACTGTCGAGCTTTTGAAAGCAGTCCTTGACCCATCCAACCATCAGCGCCATGAAATGGCACTTCAGGTTTGTTCGTTGCGCTTGGGGGATTTCCTGCCGTACTGTGACCCGGTTTTTATCAGCAACTCGAGCAATATCGCCTCACGGTTCCGGACTTCAACTGTTACCTGACAATGGTCCTGTCCAAGGGCCACGAGTATGGCGATGACCTTCGCCGTATTGCTGGTCTCAAGTTGAAGAACAACCTGAAGGACGTGGGGGGTCTTGATGCAAACATGATCGCGTTCATCCGCACAGAGATTATTGCTGTGCTTCAAGATCCGAATCGCGAGATCCGTCGCACGGGTGCCATTGCAATCACAGGGTTGCTCAGTTTGATACAGATGGTATGTCGTAGTTTCGTTGGGTAACCCTGTGACGTAATATCCAATTCTTAGGAGAACTGGCCAGACCTGCTGCCCAGCATCATCCATCTCTTGGACAGCGGTCAAAAGCCGTTGATGGATGGTGCCTTGTGTGCTCTGGAGTTGTTGTCAGAGGATCACACAGAGAAGCTGTGTGAAAACGATCCTGCCATGACGGCGTTGATCCCCAAGCTGCTGACTCTCTTCACCCACGAAAGCGAAATTTTCCGCCAACTGGCAGTCCATTGTCTGAACCAGTATTTGTTCCCGATGCCCCAGCCGATGATTACCAACATGGCCAATTTCATTGAGGTGTGCATCTTGGTGGATTTTTTTCTTCTTTTTTCTGAACAGTTCGCAGGGCCTCCTTGTGCTTCACATGGACACGAATGCCGAAGTCCGGAAGCGCGTGTGCCAAGCACTTGTCATGTTGGTCGAAGTGCGGGCTGAGTACCTGCTTCCACGACTCTCCGATGTGATTCAGAGACTGATGTGGTCGACGGAGCAAGACCCGGATTACGACGTAAAGAAGGAGGCCTGCGAGTTTTGGTCTTCTTTGTGTGAATCGGACGCACCGTCAGAGGCACTGGAACCCTTCCTTCCACAGTAAGGCTTCCTGTTTCGAAACATGCCCAACTGATGTAACGCAGGTTGGTCCCGGTGCTGCTCAATGGGATGAAGTATTCCGAGGACGAGCTCATCCAGCTTGGTGCCGACGAGGAGGACGATGCCAATGTGCCTGATCGCGAGCAAGACATCAACCCCGCCATGTACGCATACAAGGCGAAGCATTCCCAGCACGAGCACGGCACTGCTGCTGCCGGGGACGCCACTCCAGGCGGAGGAGACGACGATGACGACGATGACGACGACGACGACGAAGATGATGAGGAGGACAGCGAGTGGACGTTGCGCAAGTGCAGTGCCGCTGGGCTGGACATTATCAGCGGCAAGTACGAGAGCAAGATTCTGGATGCGCTCCTGCCCCCGTTGCACGAGAAGCTCAACTCACAAGACTGGCTTGTGCGGGAGAGTGCCATTCTGGCTGCTGGTGGGTTCCACTCTGATTTGTGACGCTAAGATGTTTGCTGCTGACTTGTCGCACCCTAACCCCTCCTCCCGTTGCTCGCTACCTGCTGTCTGCCTCGATCGAGTCCTGACACTTCGACTCCCAGGTGCGATCGCAACCGGTTGTGTGCAGGGATTGATTGAGAAAAATTATTTGCCAGCATTGCTGGACCACCTGGTGAAACACATGGTTCGCGATCCCAAGGTAACCGACTCCTGTTCGCTGCAAGCGAGACTCGCACCCCACTGTGTTCGCCACGTTGTTTCCTCTGCAAAATTGAGCCTGGAGTCGAGATTGATACCTTCCATGATCACTTTACTCACCCACTGCAAATCCGACGTTCATTTCTTTGAGAATCGAGCTCACACCACCTTGTTTACAGCCCCTCGTGCGAAGCATCACGTGCTGGACATTGAGTCGTTACGCCAAGTGGGTGTGTGAGCAGCCACCTCAGCTCTACCTCCCCTCCACGGTCGAGGGCCTGTTGAATTCTATTCTTGATTCGAACAAAAAGGTCCGTTGTCTCAACCTGTGCGTGGGTGTCGTCAACACCGCTATTGTCGCGTGTTGTTGTCCATCATTGCTGCGCATCGTCTTGCCTTCTGTGAGCGTGCGTGGCAAAAGTCTATTGGCGGTCCAAAGTGCACCCTGTGTGAGGTAATTTTGGTGCACTAACTATCGGCGCGTTCAGGTGCAAGAGGCAGCATGTAGTGCGTTCGCAACCCTTGAGGAGGAAGCCAGGCTTCTGTTGGTGCCCTATCTTGAAGTCATCCTCAAGTTCCTGACCCAAGCGTTTGTCACTTACCAGGTGCGTTTGTTCTCACATGCCAGATAGACATCACGTTCGAAAGCAATGTAGTGATCGAATCAATGCAAATCGACGCGTCACGGAATCGGGCTGACACGTACCGCGTTCGTGGTGATTCAACAAACAAACAACTAAGGCGCCTCGCAATCTCCAACCATTCCCGCACAAGTGTTGAATACGTCGCTGGCGTCGGGTTCCCATATACGATTTGCCCGGTGTCGACAACTTCCAACTCGGTCACGCAGGCCCGGAACTTGCTGGTGCTGTACGATGCGCTGGGCTCCCTGGCCGACTCTGTGGAAGGCGCCCTCAACCAGCCACAGTTGATCCAATTGCTCATGCCTCCGTTGATTCAGCGCTGGAACGCCATTGCTGACACGGACAAAGCCCTGTTCCCTCTGTTGGAATGCCTCACTTCGATCGTGCAAGCGCTGGGCAGTGGGTTCGAGCCGTACACTCCACCCGTGTTCAAGCGCTGTGTGAACCTTGTCCAGAACACCCTTGCCCTTCAGGTTCGTGAGTGCAATAGGAATTTGGATGACTAGCTTGGCTTGCAAGGCTGACAACAACAAAAATCGATCAATTTTCTTGCGAACGGGCTGAAAATGAGAAGAATTTAACTCACAATGACAAGTCCTTGTGGTCACATTTTTCACGACGATTTTTCCCGTCAACGCAACAATATCATATACGCAACAATATCATATAATGGTCGTGTTTTGGACTAACAGCGACACCGCAGGCACAAGCCAGTGCGGCAGGAGGCGCTGCTCCGCCAGGGCTGGCAGATGCCGCTGATGACGAGTTCATTGTGTGCTCGCTCGACCTTATTTCGGGTCTTGCAGAGGGCCTTGAGTCTTCGATCGAGTCACTGGTTGGCAGCTCCAATCTGCTCCCTCTCCTGGTCCAGTGCTGCCAGGTTCGTTAGCGCCTTGAGGGAAGCGTGTGTCTTGTCTTGTTTGAGTCTGCCCTGATGGACAATTTGGAGACCCGGACAACCGAGCAGCCGTGACACGTGCGCGTTGCGTAACTCACCAAAACCCCACGTTATTACCAAACCCCACGTTATTTTTCAAGAAAGAGCTCGGACCCCAAACCAACAAGACAACCCGCAGCACCGCGCAAGCGAGGTTCGACAGAGTGCGTTTGCGCTGGTTGGTGACCTGGCAAAGGCTTGCATCGTGCACCTCCGACCTCATTTGCCGACGCTGCTGCCCCTGATGACTGTCAACCTCAACCCTGAACACATTTCTGTGTGCAATAACGCATGCTGGGCTATTGGTGAAATCGCTGTGCAGGTCAGTCTCTGCGGCTTTTGCGGTCTGTGTTTGCATTGGCATTTCGAGGACCGCTCCTTAACACCATCCCCAAAGGTTCGGACAGAGATGCAGCAGGTTGCACCAACGATGATGCAGCCACTCGTTGCAATTCTTCGAAGGCGGCAGCTGACAAAGTCCCTCCTGGACAACACAGCCATCACCGTCGGCCGCATGGTCTATGTCTCGCCTGAGTTTTTGGCGGCGCAGGTGACCCAATGCTGTTGCAGTCCCTCACTCCCTTACAATGTTGTTGCTGACCCAGTCCCACCTCCCTTACAATGTTGTTGCTGCCCTTGCAATGGTGTTGCTGGCCCGAGTCTCACTCCCTTCGCGTCCCTCTTGCACTCACGGGCCACATCTTGCACACATCTTACTCACGCCTCGCGCAGGTGCACGAGTTCATCCAGCCGCTGTGTGAGACGCTGTGCGGCATCCGCGACGACGTGGAGAAGGAGGACGCCTTCAAGGGCCTCGTCATGATGGTCCAGCGCAACCCACAGGGCGTGGTTGACTCGTTCGACTACCTGTGCCGTGCCTTCTGCTCCTGGAAGTCTCCCGCAGAGCACCCAGAAGTCTTCGCGCAGCTGGGCGCCGTGCTTGTGTGGTTCAAGCAGAACCTGGAGGCGCAGAACTTGTGGGTGCTGCACTACTCCCGGCTGGATGCCGAAGTCAAGGAGCAACTCATGCATAAGTTCGGGTGTAACTAGAGCCCTGCGACCTCGTCCGCTCGTTGTGCGCCTTTCACCCTCTTCCCAGTTCGTCGCGTTTTACGCCGCTAGCCGACGTTTTTTGCCCCCGCGTGCCGTTCCGCTGAACGGCATCTGCCCGCGTTTGCTTGATTCGTTCTATGCCTTCAAACGCGAATGCCCGCATGTGCTCTATCCCCTTATGATGGCACCGTATGTGTCCCAATGCCTTAGTATGCGTCCTTCATGTTGTGCCGTATGACAATCTTATGTCTTGCTCCAGTAGCTTATGTTTCCAATAACTATAACTATGTCCCCATATCTCCCCGCTAACCGTCATGCCGCTCGGCTTCCAGTTTTGTACTCGGTACTTGGGAGCCTCGCGCGACCGGACACGACTTGTGTTGGGATCTCCGCCTCGCCGTGAGCGGGATCTAATCTTGTGCCGATATATATCTATCTCTTCGCTATCTGTGTGACAGCGCGACATAACTTTATCCAGTACTTTGGTGTAGACGCGACCCGCCCTCCTTGCACGAGGTGTGCGTTCGCCGTATCCAAGTGGATGTCGTTTCGATATCCCATCCTTTCTCGAGCCCGCGGCGGTGGCGCGGAGCGCTCAACACTATATCGCAGATCTCTGTTGATAGAAATACAAACCATGACCCAAAACCATGTGTCTTACTTTGGGGCGAGTCGCGGGTGAAATTGGGTTGAGCGCTTTGGGCAAATACCGGTCGAATTTATTGATAAAACTAACACCACGGGGGGGTACTATGGCGTTCGGAGCAAGACGGTCCACGAAATTGGGTTGAGAGCTTGGTTTTATTGGAGGAAATATCAGTAACCAAGTCACCACCGTCCAGGATAGAAATATGTCTGTGTCTGTGTGTTGCTCTCTTATGAGTAGCCTAGGAATGAAAACTGATCATTCCTGCACACGCCTAAACCAGCGGGTTCTGGGACTGCTCATTCTGATGCGGCGCCCTCAGCGACGGTTTGATCAGCAGCTCCCATGTCCATTGCTGCGACAGAGCAGTCCAACTTGTAGATCACAATACGCCCAAAAAAATCAAAACTGGTTGGGAAATCAAGTCGAAGAACTGACGTCGATTGAGGCGTGGCAAATGAGAAGTGCTGCGAGAGCCTCAGGGATAAACCATGGCAACACTGAGTACGTACCTGAAAGTCATTGGTATCTGTTGGTGAAAATGTGGCACAACACTCCAAAGGGTCTCCGCAAGACACTCGACATTCCTAATCAGATGAGGTGAGGGGCCGCCAACTTGTAACACACAACACCTTTGCCGCAAACCCGCCTTGAAACATAATATGGATCTCAGATAAGCGCTGTACAGTTTCGAACTCAATGACGACCCACTGTGGTCCCTGCAGAAGCTGTCACGAGAACGCACAAAAGACCCACCACACACATTCTTGGAGTTCCAGCAAGTTTCATCCGACCCGTCGAACATGTTTGCTTTACCGAATTCTTTCTTGAGCACACTGCTCACTCTATCATGCGAGAGTTAGAGTGGGGGTGGCAACTCTCCAAACTCACTTGGCCTTGTAAGTGCACGCGGACAACGACGCCATCGAAAAAGTCGACTATCGAAGTAACTAAGTTACCGGTACTTACAGTAGTTCTCCAAGACCATTGCCTTCGGTATCGGCTACCGGTAGCTAACTAAGCTAGGAGTTTTACCGAGTTTGGCAATGTCCCACAAGCCAAAATTCAAGCAGAGTTTGGATGCCGACCGCGCCGGCCAGAAACGGCGCGCACATACCGTCGAGCTCGCACGCGAACGGTGTGGCAATTTGTTGAGCGCCCATGTGAAACCCCACTCTCAGGCGCAACAAAGCAATTGAGTGCAAGCGGCGTTGCCTGGACGAAGGACAAGGTGCTGACTCTGACGCATTTTCAGATTTTAATTCTGGTTGTCAGATGCAGCAAGCACATATACTGTAGATCAGCTTCAGGCAGCCGTGGCTTTATGCAAAGTAAACCATGCTGGGCTTGAGTCTTATGATCTTGACAGCCAAACAGGAAGCAAGTATGTCCAGTCCAATCTCCGCTCTACGAGACATCAGACGGTGGCAGTAACCTTTCAGCATCCACTTCACGATTAACCATGTATCAGGATGGTTTCGGAGGAATCAACCCTCCTCGCCGATCATTTTCTTAAAAATGGAGGTGGCGTGGAGCTGTTGGTGGTGCGCTTTGGTTTGTCACGGGTGTTTCCTCGGGTTCTCACCCTCCACTGTTACAGGCTGCACTTTCAAGCACATGTGCTGACAACCAAGTTGAGGCTGCCTGGTGCATCACAAGTGAGGAGGGTCTTATCTTTTCCTGAGTTTAAACCATCGCCACCAGATATCGCCACAGGGAGCTCTGAGCATACTGCGTTGATGGCGCCCACTGTTCCATATCTTCTTCAGCTGTTCCTGGTTCAGAATCCTGTACGGTTTCCACCATTTGTGTCTTGCATCTCTGTTGATGTGGTGGATCGGATAATTTTACTATTCCCGCAGACGCTCCAAGAGCAATGTTGCTGGGCGGTTGGTAATATTGCAGGGGACTGCTTCGAGCTACGAGACACTGTCCGGGCACAAGGCGCTGTGGCGCCTGTCGTTGCTCTGCTTTCTTCACAGGTTTGTGATGCGCAACCTTCGCGAATATTCCACACGTTTCCACACTTCTGGCACAAGCCATGACACTCACCATCGCACGCGCGCGCACACTACCACGATGGCGACTAGCATGATTGCGAGAGCCGTAACACCATGTGTGCAGGTGACCGCGAAGACAGCGGCATGGACGCTCTGTAATCTTATGCGAGGTCCCAACCCTGTGCGTTCTTCACTTTTAGACAACCCGTTACCAGCGCTGCCACTTTTCAAAAGGCGCATGAAATCATGCATTTCGTCCCTATCTAGTCAGTTCTTACAGTAAGTAGAAGGGAAATCAATGGTCTTGGGTGTTCTGTGGTAGACGGTCTGTACTGTGTTCCCAAACTCGTGTGAACGGATGCTGTTTGCTCGACCCCGCCATGCTCCATCGATAGCTTGCACTCTCCACCTCTCTCTCCCTCTCTCTCCGCCTCTCTTTCCTCCTCTCCTCCTCTCTCTCTCCTCCTCTCTCTCTCCTCCTCTCTCTCTCCTCCTCTCTCTAGAGGGCGAGGAGGAGGTCGGGACACACACTACATTGTGGACTGCGGGCGTTGTGAGAGGTAGGCGATTCACTGTCCACCGCACCTCCCTCGCTGGTGTCACACTGCCATCACA
>QUTJ01031804.1:0-20272 GCA_003573635.1 Goniomonas avonlea | reverse complement strand
GTTTCGACCGCCTTATCCACGATAACTCTGGCTGTGCAACAAGTAATTTCCCCAAGGAAGCCTGGAACATGGTGTCTGATCAACAGCGTGGCTGGTGATAAGGCCGATGAAGGCAGCGATGGGGGGCAGTGACCATGAGTTTAAAGGACCCTAGCTTCAAGTTGCCTAAGGTGTAAACCAGTAGTTTTTGCTCCGCCCCTGAACCCTGAACCCTTAAAAGTAATTTGTTGGATCATGTGGATCTTGTTCCCATATATTTTTTCTTAGTTAGTGTATGATTGTGTTTGGCTCTTCGAATTAACCCTATATGAGTGTATACCTTGATAATGCGGACATTCGAACATCTGCACTTGTGGCTCACAATGCAAGGTTTTGGCGACACTGCCAGGTGTTCCCGCATTACAACTGTCCTGAAACCTCCAGTACAAACTCCTAGGCTCATAAAAGGGTGTTATTGTACATGCAAAGAAACACGGGAACAGGGGGTCAAGCGCCACCCGTCAATCGCGAATTCGCCTCAAAATGTCACACATTAGGTGTGAATAACAATTGATCTTCTCGGAGATCATGCGTGCTGAGGGGTCCTAAACTCTGACGACAAAGGCTTGGGTCGGAGGTGTGCCAGTGAGGAGAGTTCCGCCTCCAACTGCTTCACCCGTAACTGAGCTGCTGCCAACTGCTTCCCATTCACGTCGCCTTGCACCACCTGGGCCGAATGTGAGCCACTGCCGATGATGACTGGGTGAGGAGTTCATGCACCCATGATCATGTTTGCCCCGCCGAGAACTGCAGTTGAACGATGGCATCAGGAAAGTGTACCTTGGTGACAAGATCTGAGGAATGCGACCGGGCTTGAGCGAGCGCAATGCGCATGTCTTCTCGTAACGCCTCGTCAGCCTTGACCCACACATCTTGCTGCTTGCGCCAGTCTGCGTCTTGCTGAAGCAACGCCGCTTCCTTCTCCTGCTCGTTGCTCTCAGTTTAGAAAAGAGACTATGAACACCACAGGGGTGGATATGCAGACCTAAACCCTACACCCGGAGAGCTTACATTGAGGAGGCGTTCGAGTCTGAGCACTTGGGTCTGCAGAGCGTCTTCACGAGCACTGAGTTTCTCACGCATTTGGGTTTCCTGCAAGCGCTTGGATTCCCGTGCTCGCCGCTCAGCCTCTTCCACGCGTGTGCGCTCGCGGATCACCGTCTCCAAGGTCGAGGCTTGCTCCCTGCGCAACTATAAGAGACAAGTTGCAGAGCAGAGAGACCCGGTGACTGCCTAAGTGCGTCTCACACTACGAAAACGAGCAATGCGTGACAACACGACGAGCTCTGGTGGGTGATGACACGAGACGAGAGTAAGTCTTCTGGGTTGTCGCCGCGCCGCCCGCGCGCGAGAGAGAGAGAACGAATTGCATGTTTTAAGTAGACGAGAGTAAGTGTGAGAGGTGATAACCGGGCGAGAGAGAGAGGGCGAGGAGTAGGAGCCATGGCTCTTGGCAAAGGGACAGAGAAACTTACTTGAACTGAGCGAGCTCCTGTTTGGTTTGCAAATGGTCTTGAAGTTGAGCCTGCAGTTCGGCAACTCTGTTGTGCGAGTTACAGCTGCAAGTTACAGTGGTGCGAGGTACGGTTGCGAGTTACAGTGGTGCGAGGTGCGGCTGCGAGTTACAGTGGGGCAACTGACAGCTGCGACACCCGAGTAACCCGAGTAATTCCCGTGATCTAAAAAGGGCAACACGAGCTCAGGGTTTCGGTTTACCGTCCGGCGTCTAGGGGGATTTGGGTTTAGAGTTTAGGGTTTAGGACGCGACATCAAATGCCCTAGTTATGCGCACGTGGGAACGTACACGATATGGTAAACTCTGAGTTTCGCGAAATTAGCAACTAAATGGGAGTGACCTAACGAGGACACACACATTGGCTGCTCGGACGAATGCATGCACACACCTTGCGTTGGCCGCGCGAAGTTGGTTCTGCCACTCCACCCTTTCCTTCATCCTTCGCTGCAGCATTGACTCCACCAGCTTGTGCCCACCCCCCTCCTCGTCATCCTCCTGCTCGTCCTCCGAGTCCTCGTCGTCGCCGCTATCACTCGCACGCATGTTGCGGTTTCTCTGCGGCGAGAGGACGAGGGAACGAGCGGCGTCGCCCGTCGCTGCGCCTGGCGCACTTGCGTAGCTCAGGTTAACCCGTGGGCTCACTGACACGCTCACAGCACCTCCGGCGGCGGGGCTTTGGGAGCTTGCGGACTGGTTGACCCGCGGCGAGTGGCCGCAACCGTCGGCGTGCGGGCGCCGACCTTCCAGGACAATGGCAGCGAGGTGGTGCCGCGACTTGGACGCCTCCCGGTGGAGCTGCTGCTGCAGTGTAGAAATTTGCTCGTTGAGCCGCTGCACTTGCAGGCGAAGGCCTTGCAGCTCCTCCTCGGCCGCCTCCAACCGCGACGCCTTTTCCTCAGCCACCTCCAGCTTCGCCTGCAATGTCCTGGTCACTTGCAACCACCCACAACCACTGCGGCGAGATATCCGCACGCTGACGTTCTGCCATGAGGGCACTCGCCCCTCCACCATCAGGGCACACACAAGCCTCCGGCACACACAACCCTCCGTCACCCCTTCATCATGCATCAGGACCCACCCTCTCCGTCATCAACAACCATGAGAGCACTACCCCAGGGCACGCCCCCACCACCACCACCCCCTCCGTCGTCAGGGGCACCCCCTCCCACCCCTCCTAAAGACCACGCGCCCCCCTCCACCCCCGTTCAGAATCTCGGCAACTCCTACCCTTGGTATCAAGACACCCGCCACCTAAACCCGCCATCAAGACACCCCGCCCTCCGTCATCAAGACACCCTCCTTCATCATGAGGGCACTCACCCCGCTCCATCATGAGGGCACCCCCCACCCAAACCCCCCCCCATGTCATCAAGGCACCCACCTCCCTCCGTCCTGAGGGAGCTCACGTGGACTGCGAACAACGCACCCGCAACGCAGCGACCTCATCTTCAAGATCGCTGGCCTTTTCATGCATCTTGGCCAAGGAAGCATTTGCCTCTGTGCACGTCGCCCGCAAAGCATCAATCTTCTCCAACTTGCGCGCCTGGGAGGCAACCTGCGACTGCGTGAGCACGGCACACTCACGTCTCAGCGCGGCGCTCGGCAATCCAGCCTGCCAACGCACTACTGCTACGCGTCACACCACAGTCAAATGTGCAATACACGCTCAACACGCACGCCCAGCAGTCCAATGTGCAACACACCTACTCCTACGTGTCACACGGAAGTCCAGCGTGTCAACGTGAGCACAGCACACGCGCCAGCAAAGTGCTAGGCAGTCCAACGTGTCAACGACTCCACGCCCAACGTGCAAAACATTATTCCTATGTGCCACACGGCAGTCCAACGTGTCAACGCACTATTCCAACGCGTCAAACAGCAGTCCAACGTGCACACAACTCTAGAGCAATGCACTACACAATCGTGTCAGCACCGCAGTCTCAGCAAATCGACGTTTCAACACGCCACTCCGACGTGTCACACCAGCAGCCCAACGTGCCAACACAGTCCAACGTGTCAACACAGCCCAACGTGCCAACCCGGCCCAACGTGCCAACACAGCCCAGCGTGTCAACACAGTCCAACGTGCCAACACAGTCCAACGTGTCAACACAGTCCAATGTGTCAACACAGCCCAACGTGTCAACACAGTCCAGCGTGTCAACACAGTCCAGCGTGTCAACACCGCGGTCCAGCTTGCCACCACAGCAGTCCGACGGCGGGCCCAACGCGCCAGCAGCCATCAGTGCGCCGCACTCACCTGCGCGGAGAGTTCGTCGCGAGCAGCAATGGCCCGAGCTGTGCCAGCCTCAGCCTCCCTGTTGGTGCAGAATATCAGATGCCATGCGTGCAGTGCTGCAGGTGATGCTGCATTCTCGCTCTCTTGCTGTCCACATGGTCCTGCCCTCACGCTCTACACCAGTTGCAAGTGACGCTGCCGCGCTGTCGCCCTGCGACTGATATATTGCTCTATTGACGCTCGGCTGCTTTTGCTCGTGCTATCGAACACCAGGCAGACGTGCTGTTCCGCTGCACTGGCGGTCAACAGTATGGCGCCCAACGGCCTGAAGTGTGACCGAGCATTGCTTCGCAGTGTTTGAGTAGAGAGCACGGGTACGCGGAGGAGAAGGTGGGACTAAAGGAGAGACCTGAGGTGGACGGTGTGCATGTGGATCTGGGCCTGGAGGGCGTCGTGCTGCGACTGCATCCTGGCCTGCAGCTGCTTGTAGTCCTGCGCGTCGGCCGCGGCGCACGCCTTGAGCTTCGGGATCTCGCTCAGCTTCTCCTCTGCTTCTCGAAGCTTCTGCTGGAGAGAGTCGTTGAGCGCGACCAGCGGCATGACCTGCAGCAGTGTTAGCACGCCGACACCCTTGGAGAGAAGGGTTGAGCGCGACCAGCGGCATGACCTGACGCCACAACTGCAACACGACACCCTTGGAGAGAAGCGAAACACAACACCTATGCGCACAGGCACTGAGCCACGCAACATTGACCACAACACAGTGCACAGGGTGTGCGATGGTCACAACACCGGGGAACACGCTGTGTTGCTGGGCCACACGACACAGACCACAGCAGCACACGCAGCACTGGACCCTGTAGAGACGCGACAGTGCGGAACGCTGTGGGGCAGGGTGGGCAGGGGCCGCACTTGGTTGAGTTGCGCGTGCGCCTCTCTCTCGGCTCGGAGAGCTTGCTCGATGCGCCCCTCCGCCACGAGAGTCTGTGCCTCTGCCGCAGCCAGGTCCTTCTTCAACTTGGACGCCGTCTGCTTCAGCACCTGTGTTGGCTGCGGTGAGGTCCTGCACGCCAGTGCTCAAGTCGCGATGGCCGCATCGATGGGGGTGAGCACTCCTGCAACACAGGGTGCTAGAGGCTTTCTCATCCACAAGACAGCAAAAATAGGGCGAGTACCTCATTTTCTGCGATCTGCTTGGTGAGTTTGACCTCAAGTTTGAGCTTTGCATCCGTGAGAGCAAGCTGCTCTGATTTGTGCTCGCTGCACGCATTGTTGTGTGCACACTCGCGCTCCTGTGTGTGAAGGCGTGAGGTGAGAGCAAGCTGCTCTGACTTGTGCTCGCTGCACTCACTGCCGTGCCACAAGCGACACTCGCTCGCACACGTTGGCCATCATCATTGTTGTGCAACAAGCGACACTCGCTCTCACACGGCACCTCTGGGCCAGGGAGGCTGTGCAAGCACGGACATGCGCCGGCCCTCACAGGGCGCAGGCGACACTCGCTCTCACACGTGGGCCAGGGAGACTGTGAACACGGACCTGCGCGGCAGCCTGGGCATCAGCAAGCGCGTGGCGGAGCTGGATCACTTCCTCCTCGAGCCGCTCCACCAGCCTCGTCGTCGCCGCCTGCTGCTTGGCGCGCACCTCGTGCGTCTGCCGCGTCAACGTGTCACACGTCAACTCTCGACAGGTCAGCGCTTGCGTCCGGTTCGACAACGAGCCGCAGGTCTTGAAGTAGCCCTGAATAAATTCCAACAGCCCTCCAGTTTTTGTAAAGGCGACGCGCCTTGACGTTGAGCTTGCGCGAGGTACCATGTTCGATAGCACAACAAAAAATCATGAAAGTTCAGGCCTACGGGAAATAAAAAACGGGCGCGAGGCAATCAAGTTCAGAGTGCGCAGAGTGCACTGGGGCGCACCGAGGCAATGTCTTCTTGCAGGCGCGCACGCAGCACATCCAGTTCGCCGGCCCGCCGCTCGGCTGCGGCCGCCCTCGCCTCCGCCGCTGCGACCGCTGCTCGCAGAACCTGCCACAAACGGGTCAAAGAGGTCAAAGAGGTCAAAGAGGTCAAAGAGCTCAGCAACCGCAGTCTCATTGTGGGCAGGAGGCAGCGCAAGGCGTGCGGCACAAGATTATCGGCTGCGGAACGTGCGATGTCGGGACAGGCGTGCGGCGGACGACCGGTCGGACTCACTCGAGCTCCCTGTTCCATCTCGGCACCAATTTTTGTCATGGCCTCTGCGGAAGCAGTAGCGGCGGCAGACTCGATTGCTGTGGCGCGCTCCCCGAGTAGAGCAGCCTCAGCAGATTTCGCCTGCTGCTTGGCCACCTCAGCAGCATGCACTGCCGCATCCACTGCCTCTGCCGTGCCTGTTTCGCCACGTCAGACAGCAAGTGTCTTTGCCACGCCGTTACCATGGCTCAACGAGGTAAAACACCAAGGAAAGAAGTGCACAAACCGCGCCGGTGCAATAAAGAAGCAACAGGCTTCGAGATGGAAGCTACAGGCAGTATCTAGACAGAATCTCAAGGCAATATCGAGACAGAAGCTGCAGGCAATATCGAGACAGAAGCTACAGGAAGTATCGAGGCGACCTTTCAAGGCGAAGCATCAAGGACAACACAGCCACAAACAAGGCGAAAGACAACAGTTGAGAGAGTGGTCCTGGAGCCACGTGGAGGGGGGGTGGGAGCGTGTTAAGCAGGCTAAACAACGCCACACACCTATGGCGTGGGCCTCGCCGAGAGCTTGGAGCTCGGCCTCAGCCTCAGTCAAGGCTTGGCTCAACCCGGAGGCGTGCGCAGCGAGCGCTTCTCGCGCCGCCTCCGACGCAGCCAGTTCCTCCTCGAGACGGCCAGCGTGGTCCTTGAGCTTGTCCTGCTCGTCGCACGCACGTGCCGTCGCCACGTGCGCGCGGTGCAGCTGCTCCTCCCGCTCCTCCACAACTTTGTGCGCCTGTTTCCACGCATCACAACCTGATAACGAACGACCAAACTGTGAAACAAGGTCACTGAAACACGGACCTCTCGCAGATCAGCACGGGCGGCCTGCAGCATCTCCTCGAGCAGGTCGCGGCGCGTGAGGGCCTCCTCAACCTGCGCCGCAGACAGGGTCGGTACCCCCGGGCCTGACGTCCTCCCGCAGTCCTGGACTCTCTTGGCCATGCCCACCACCCCCACGCCGGGCATAGCTGCCTCCGCTGCCTCCCTCCGCACCCGCAGCTCCTCCTCAGCCTGCGCCCGCTTCCGAGTCTCCGCTTCCAGCTGCTCCTTCAAGTCGGCCCGGACGCATTCACACTCCTTGTGGAGCTCTTGCCGCAGTCGAAGCGCAGCCTCGAGCTGAGCTCGCTCCTGCTTCTCCTCACCCCGGACTCTCTCGCGTTCAGCAGCACGCTCGCTCTCCTCGAGCTTTGCGGCCTCGCACGCCTCCAGCACAACTTGGCCCCGAGCCCGCTCCTCGAGCACCGCCGCTCGCCCCTCAGCCTCAAGTCGAGCTGCCAGACTTGTCGCGAGTGCGAGACTGTTCGCGAGAGTTGCCTCAGCGCCGCTGATGGTCCGAAGCGCAGACTGCATGCATGCCCTGTCCTCGAGGTACACAGCTCTGGCAGCAGCAGTGGCAGCAGCAGCCGAAGTTGCAACAGCTGTGCACGGAGCTGCTGCAGCAGCCGCCTTGCTTGGACTCTGTGGGCTGCGGCTTCCGGAGGACAAACTACCTTGGCAAACTCGGCACACACTGGCCTGCGAGTATGCATAAGAGAGAGTCCACGGCATAGCTAGGAGCGTGAGCTACCATCAGAGATTTAACTTCGACACTGCTACTACATCAGAAAAAACGAAATGCAGCACACGGGCGCATACCTGGGCTTGCATGAAAGCCTTGGATTGGAGGACATCGGCCATTTCTTCCTTCAGCCGTTGAGTCTCGGACTGAGCAATGAGTAGCGCGTTGGCCAGCCCTTCCCCCTGTCGCGGCCGTCAATCTCCGCCCCTCGCTCCAGCATCACCTTCCACTGTTTTCTCGCTGCGTCCACCATCTCGCTACAACATCACCTTCCACCGTGTCACGATGTCCGCCATGTCGCTACAGCACCACCTTCCACCGTGTCGCTACATCCACCATGTCGCTCTGGCATATGCACGACTGGCTCACCTCACGAGCCAACCTCGTTGACTCGTCCTGGGCAAGGGAGAGCGCAGACACGAGCCCTTGCCAGTCACCGCCCACACCGGAGGCGGCGGGCTCGGCAAGGACACAGGACACATCGAGACCAATTTCAACAGCAGCCGAGGCGGTGCTGCTCCACTCCACCGCGCTGCACCACTCCGTGTCCTCGCCTTCGGGTTCCACACAGTTCACGGCCTCCTGCAGGCGGCGCAGCGACGCCAGCTGCGCCTGCAGTGCACCCACCCGCGCGTGAAGCGCCCCCACCTCCTCGGCGTGGGCTCGCTCGAGCTGCCCAATCTTGTTCCTGGGCACAACTCAAAATCCAATCAATCCGGTCCCATGAGCCCTACTTAATTGTTGCTCAAATTGTGATTCTATGCACAACATTCTAGTTTTAATCAAGTTCGAATTGAAACATATATCCCGTTCTTTCCTCATGAGCCAAACCGCCGCCAGGCCTCCAGTTGCAGCAGCTCCGCACTACACGGAACATGACATGACACGGCGGCAGTTTGAGAGATTGCTGCAGCTCCGAACTACAAGGGACATGACATGACATGACACGGTGGAGAGATTGCTGCAGCTTCGCACTACATAGGACATGACATGACACGGTGCGAGTTGGAGCGATTGCTGCAGCTTCGCACTACAGAGATTGCCGCAGCTTCGCGCTGCATGGGACATGACATGACACGGCATAACAGGCACGGCACGGCACGGCAGGACATGGCATCAGATGCCATGAGATGACGTCACATGCCCGGCACTATGGAATAGCATGGCCCCAGGGTTGGGAAAAGGACCCACTGGTAAGCTGCGAGGGCGTCGGCGTGCTCTTTGTCCGACGCCGCGGAGTTGTTTTGGCGGGCCTTTTCCGCCGCCGCCGTGGCCTTGTCCTGCTTGGCTGGTTACAAGAACGCGAAGGGGGGGCAAACAAGAAGCTGTTCGTGACTGAGAGACACTTCGACAGATGACCACAATGGCACCACCGTGGACACGCGCCCACACAGCAGAAACTTTCGCCCAGGGTAGCAGACGGATGGCATTGTCACCTCGACAGGGTTGTCGCCGGGGTTGCCAAAGCAAAGACGGCGAGACGTGCCGCCGTCCTGTGTCGGTGAGCCAGCTGCTCTGCCTGCTCGGCGTGTTAGCGCTGCCACCTCGGTGGCGGGGTGTGGTCAAGGGGCCCACCCTCGGCGGAGGGTGTTCGCGGGGTGTGGTCAAGGGGCCCACCCTCGGCGGAGGGTGTTCGCGGGGTGTGGTCAAGGGGCCCACCCTCGGCGGAGGGTGTTCGCGGGGTGTGGTCAAGGGGCCCACCCTCGGCGGAGGGTGTTCGCGGGGTGTGGTCAAGGGGCCCACCCTCGGCGGAGGGTGTTCGCGGGGTGTGGTCAAGGGGCCCACCCTCGGCGGAGGGTGTTCGCGGGGTGTGGTCAAGGGGCCCACCCTCGGCGGAGGGTGTTCGCGGGGTGTGGTCAAGGGGCCCACCCTCGGCGGAGGGTGTTCGCGGGGTGTGGTCAAGGGGCCCACCCTCGGCGGAGGGTGCTAGCGGAGTATGCCCGGGCCCCCTCGACGGAGGGTGTTAGCGGGGTGTGGTAAAGCGGCGTGTGGAAAACGCAATCACAAGCCTCGGCGTGGGGCAATGCAGAGTTATGTGCATTGGAGGGATCGTGAGGCTGAGACGAGTCCTGCATACTGAGGAAGTGCAGGAGGATGCCCCATTTGTTGTGCGGCTGCTGCTGCTGCTGTTGCTGTTGTTGTCGGTTCTTGTCATAGACACAGAGAGAGACACGACCACCCCAGTGCACACACCTTCCGCCTGGGCATCGTGGTTGTTGCTGAGCATGTCGTCCTCGTCGAGGGCGTCGCGGTCGAGAGGAGAGAGGCGCAGGTCAGACTTGTCAGCCCGTCCGCTTGCCTTGAGCGCCGTTTCGAGATACGCCACCTGGTGTGCAACGGGTCAACCTAGCAAATTATCTTGGAAGCTGCCAGTGCGTCCACGCATCCAAGTTCTCCGAATCTGAGAGCAGCAATGGAGGAAATGCCAATTCGTACCTGAGAGGCCAAGGCCTCGCGTTCACTCGCAGAGTTGTCGGCGCTCTCGACTGCAGCGGCGAGCGCAGCGTGCAAGGTCGTGCTCGCCGCCCGCGCTTGCTGTGCTGCAGCCTGCTCGGACGCCACAGCCCTCGACAGCTCACGCGACAACTTGTCATGAGCCAGCTGCATGGCAGCTCGCTCGGACTCAAACTTTTTGGCTGACTCCAGGAGAGCAGCTTCTTCTTGCGCACGCGCACTCGCTAACCTCGCCTCGGCCGCCGTCTGAGCGCAGCGTTGTCAATAACCGCAGAATTACCTTGGCCACACACTCCACTGCTGAATCCCCAACCACACACTCAACTGCAACAGCCTCCCACCTGCCTTCAATAACCTCACGACCAGACTTGTCAAGAGCATCACAATGACCAGACGTCAAGAGCGCCACAATGACCAGACTTGTCAAGAGCGTCACAATGACCAGACGTCAAGAGCGCCACAATGACCAGACTTGTCAAGAGCGTCACAATGTCAAGAGCGTCGCAAACTCGTCACCTTGGCAGCGACCGCGGCCTTGAGCTTGGCAGAGAGGTCTTGGAGGCAGTTCTCCTTTTCCTGCAGACTCTGCTGCACAAGGAGGAGGGAGGCCTCGGCCTCCTCCAGCCCGGTCTCCTCGTGTATAACCGGGGCGCCGCACCGAGCCTCGACCGCGTTGCGGGCTGCCAGTTCCTGCGCCTGGTGCTCAAACATCCGCAGCTTTTGCTCCGCAGATTTTAATTTGTCCTGCTCCACTTGGAGGGAACGAGCAGAGGTGGAGGCGACCTCCCACGCACGCGCAACCTCTCGCCCCGCCTCCTGCCGCGCCTCCTCCTGCCGCGCACTGTTAGCCCACGCACGCGTAACCTCCCGCCCACCTCCTGCCGCGCCTCCTCCTGCCGCGCACTGTTAGCCACTGCCACGCCAACCCGCCCTTGCTCCAGTTGCTTGCCAGAGTGTCAGTCTCGTCAGAAAAACAGCAATTCTTGTGAGGGAATACTCGGCACAAGCTGACTGACATGCGAGCTCCAAACACATATTGTGATGAGGGACATGCGGGCATGCCACCAAAACGCAGGAGATGGCGTGTGTGCGGCCGTGCCAACATGGGCGATTGCATCAAGCGTGCAGCAGTACAGGCGATTGCGAGTGTGCGGCCGTGCCAACACGGGTAATTGACACCACGGGCATGCAAGCGTGCAGCAGTACAGGCGATTGTCGGTATCAGCACGCACCAGCTCCAGCTCGAGCTGTCGCAGATTGTTCTCAGCGGCTGCCAGAGCAGAGGTCAGGTGGGCGACGTCGGCAGCAGGCTTAGTCTTGCCGGCGGTGCCCTCGCCGGACTTGGCCTGCCCCAGCCTGTCCGTGCCGTCCTGCCCTGTCTCCGAGGCCACACGACCGCCCGCGTCCTTGCCAGCAGCAATTTGAGACTGCAACTCCATTTTCTCCTCGCCCCATGCCAGCCGCTCCTGCAAAAACTCACGACGCTCAGCATCCCACTTCAACTTCTGTTCGTCCCTTGCAGAATTTGCGCTGACAATACACCTGCCCAGCTCGGCCTCCCACTTTTCTTTTTCCTCAGCGCGCGTCTTGGCCACTTCCTCCCTCAGCCGCTCCCGTTCATCAGCGCGCACTCTGGCCACTTCCTCCTTCAACTTCTCCCTTTCCTCGCTGAACACCTTGGCCACCTCCTCTTTCAATTTCTCCCGTTCTTCAGCCCGGACTCTGGCAACCTCCGCCGTGGACCTCTCCCTTTCTTCAGCGCGCACTTTCACAACCTCCTCCTGGAGCTTGCCGTCTGCCTCCCTTGCCGCCACGCTGGCTGCCTGGGTCAAAGCCTCAAGCTCCACTGCACTGTCGTAGCACTCCGCGTTCGCTCGTGCGAGCTCAACTTCGAGGTCCTGCAGAGCAACTGAGCGGCTGCACAAGAGAACAGGCTGCCAGAACAACACTTGAGGTGGCAGGAGCAGGTTCGCAAGTGATCAGGCTGCCAGTGCAAACACTTGCAAGTGACAAGAGCAGGTTCGCAAGGAGCAGGCTGCAGAAGAAGTGACCACAGTAGGTTTGCAAAGGAGAAGGGTACCAAAAAATGACGAGCAAAGCCGGGAGCAGTATTGGGAAGACACAGCTTGTCTGGGAGGGGAGAGAAGAGGTGAACCTTAATTCGCTGTGTGAGAGAGGCGACGTCGGTTGCGCCGACGGCCGCAGCAAGCTCGCCGTCTCGCTGTTGTCCCTCTCGGTCTCCGTCACACGCCGCTGCAAGCCCTTCTGACACAGCTCGCATTGTGGTCCCCACGGCTGCAGTGGCGAGCGCTCCGGCAAGTTGCTGCACGGAGTCCTCTCCCGCCCGCAAGACACCGTCGGCAGGACGCTGAGACTGCAGCTCTACTTTCGATTGCTCAATCTGAGATAATGGCTTCAAAACACGCCACACGTGCAGCAGGAGATTGTCGCCCAATCGACTGGATATTCGAAAGAGGATTCCCCATTGTGCACGTGTAAGAGTATTCGACTGTGAAATGTGCTAATTGTGGTGGATGTGCAGGAGTATTCCCAATTGTGCTGAGAGTATTTGCCTGCCGCAACTGCACGCTGCGGTGCTGATAGGGGCATGAGGGCACGAAATACCTTGAGCTGTCTGTCCAAGTCTCCAACTTGCTGTTGATAACCAGTAACACGGTCGCCAAGGAGCAATAACTCCGCTTCTGCTTCTGCTACCTTTTGTGCCTGTTGTTTAAGCATCATGTTGTCATTCGGCGACGGGATCGGAACGGTTCTGCTCGAAAATCACTCCAAGACAGCAGTAGCCTTACCTGGCGTTTGTTTTCCGCAACCAAGGCATGGTTTTCCTTAATTAAGAGCTGCATCTCAGTCTTGGTTGCCTGCAACTCGCCCTGACAAGTGGCCAGGGCAATCTGGAGTTTAGCCGACTCGTTCGATTTCTGAGCTCCGTCCCCTCCACGCACTTTCCGCAGAGCTCCCTCAAGTGCTTCCATCCGAGTGAGTGAGGCAAGATCCTTTACACCGTCCTTCCTATGAGGAGATTGCATAGTTGGAGACTGTACAGTTGGGGACTGCACCGAGAGCTGAGCGCGCAGAGCCGCTACCTCATGCTGCAAACGGTTCGCCTCTGCTTCTTTGCTTGCAAACGCGGCACGAACTTCGGCAAGTTCTTTCAAACGAGGATCGGCGCCGCCGCTTGCAGACATGACGGTGCGATCCAACTCAGCATTCTTGGCTGCGAGGGCCGCTTGCAGACTGCCGACCTCTGCAGCCAGTAAGTCCCGCTCATGAGAAAGCCGCTCGGCAGCCTCAGCAGCATCATGGGCGCGACGCCGCGCATCATCAACGTGGATCATCAAATTTGAATCCTCCGCGGCAGTCGCGGTCGATCTTGACGCTCGGACGAGATGGAGTGACGGTGAGCCTCCGCGCGTCGAGAGGTCAGTAGAAGACCCTGCCTCAGAAGATAGAGCCAGTTTGTGATTACCCGACCTGTCCAAAATGTGCAAATGTTGCTGCAAGGACGGGCCGAACAGCTGTTCCTCGAATGAGGCGATGAGCCCCTCTTTTTCGGCGACTTCCTGTTGCAGGGCCTCACTCACAGCCCAGAGCTGCCTTCCACGTTCAGCCAGATCAGACTCAAGGCGAGCAATGTGCGCCTCGACCGTCGCATCTCCCATTCCCCTCTCCCCTCAGCAGCGAGCTTGGGAGGAGCTTGCGTGAACAAAAAATGCTCGACAAAACAAGTATGTACCTCGGGGTTCTTTACCTGCCCGCACTTACAGTGATAGATTTGGCTGCTGGATGTTTGCTAGTCTGACAAGGCCAAATCACACAAGCCGTGATTAGGTGTCAGGATTGGGTGACAACACAGAAGAGCCTCGTGCCACACCCAGTGTCACCCACTGTGACCCACGTTCCAACGCAGACTGACATGGGCGGTGGCAACGCACAGAAGACCGCGGTTTCTCGGGCCAAGCATTTGGCAAAAGCATCGGTGTGGATAAATTATATGCCTTTTTATGCTTCTACTAACGCCCAGCAGTCGACAAAGGGCTCACAGCTCGCTGGAAACGCCGCACAGATGACCCTCAAATGCACTGTTTGCAAGCAAGATTTCTCTTGCACGTCAAACGCCGCAGTGTTGAAGCAACACACTGATTCAAAGTACGCTTCTTCTTCTTTTAGATTCTGTGACCACTGACCTTCTTCAGGCACCCCAAGTCCACACTGGAGGCTTGCTTCCCCCATCTTGCTGGCGCTGCGTCGAATTAAATTGTATTTTATCCAAGTTTTCCGATTAGAACAGAAGTCTCGTATTCAAACAGATGCTGAAGTTTGCTCGGACGGGCGCACTCGGTGGTTGTGCCAGTCCGCCGTTCATTTTTCGGTCTCCTGTTTGGTTTCCTGTTTGGTTTCGTTTTCGCTCAATGATCTTCAAAGCTGAAACTCAAACTCTGACACGGGCCCGCTTAACTCTCCACATGCGCCTGTTTTCCCCTTCAAAAGGCTTCAGTATTTGCAAATTTGCTTTGGCGTACCCACCCCTGTCTAGACCTGTGTGCATTGCCAGCCACTCATGAATTGAAAGTAGATGGCATAGATGGCAAATGATAGTTTTATTCATGTAATTATTCGATAGCTCGCCACCCCGCAAGGAGAATCACAACAAATCGTTCGAACGCTGTTGAGTGCTCAACGCACGTACGAGGCGCCATACGAATGGGTGCCGTAACTAGGAGAAATCGACCGAGCAGACAAACGAGATGCAGGAGCATCGACGTAACGCACCGGTGCCGAGTCGACGTAGCGAGGTTGAGAAACAACCCTCGCAGCGGGGCGAACTGACTCGGCGTAACGCACCGGGGCAGGCTCGTAACGCACTGGCGCAGACTCGTAGCGTGGTGACGGTTGCGCCGCAACGCGGACGACGCGCACCGGTTCATCCTCCACGTATCGGACAGACCTGGGAGCCTCCTGATGAACGACGCGAACGACCTCGGGTTCCGGTTCTGGCTCTGGCTCCGTGACCACACGGGCAGCAGCAATGCACATTTTTTTCTCGTAGACGGTGTACCCGCCCTCTTCCTTCATCCTCTTGACAATCAACGTTGCCTCGTAGTCGACTCGCATCTGGTTGCAGTACTCGGCGATCTGCAACAGACTAGCCTCGGGAACCTTGATGTCGTCAATCTGCATAATTTCATCACCAATTTCAACTTCAGCAACATCAGCGGGACTGTTGTGATGAATGTTGTCGACAACGGTGCGACCATCCTCAACGGCGATGTATGTTCCGAGATTAGCGAGGAAAGCAACTGCGTCCGTGCTAGAAACCCAGCTCTCCAGGGGCCGGCTCGGCAAAGCCTCGTCGCCGGTGGGCGCAGCTTGGCCCTGGGTGTTGTCGGGCTGCGCGTACTGCTGCTGGCCTTGCTGAGCGTTCTGCTGGGCGTACTGCTGCTGATATTGGTTGCCGTACTGGGAGGCATACTGTTGAGCCTGCTGGGCTTGCTGCTGCTGCTGCATTTGCTGCTGTTGCTGCATTTGCTGCATTTGCTGCTGTTGCTGCTGCTGCTGCTGCTGAGGCTGATACGACATGTTTTGCTGTTGATTCGCGGGGGCGTAGCTCATGTTTGGCGTTCCTCGACTGTGTGGGGACGAAGCCGCCCCGATGATTTGACCCCTCTCAACCGTTGACCGTTCTGAACGTCAAACGCCTACCGTAATTCACGCTACCGGTCACTACTGTGAAGAGTTGAGTCAAGTGTTGTGAACTTTTCGCGGATCGAATCCGATCGCGAGGGAAAGTTCATGTGTCCGGCAGTCTGCCAGTCTCCGACTCCGACGGAGCAGACAGGACACGGGACACGGGACACGGGACACAGGACACGGGACACAGGACACAGGACACAGGACACAGGACACGGGACACGGGACACGGGACACGGGACACAGGACACAGGACACAGGACACAGGACACGGGACACGGGACACGGGACACAGCGGTCAACGGCAGAAACCGGTCCGGCGGTGATTTCATGTGGAGGATGAAGTCGAAGCGCTGTCCAAGATAAGGATCGGAAAGGGTCGTTTTTCTTTGAAAACTATCACTCGCACTGTTCTGTGTGCAATAAAGCAACCGAGCGGTTGACCCTCTCACACCTGAGTGGCACATATTTACGAACAAAATGCTGGACAAACTGAACTCAAAGGGTTTGGCCAGGCCGCATCAGGCCGCCCCTGTCCGAAAAACTCACGTCATTCGTGATGTCCCATTTCGCGACCAACCAAGTCGGTCGGTCCACCTCACTCTCGAGGACTTTCAAGCACTCCTTGCTATTGCCAGGCAGTTTATGGGTATTGCTTACATATTCCATAACTGCAGACTAAGGCAGAGCAACAATCCTGGCAAGCAAGATTCAACGTTTTGTTGGAGCTCAACTTGCTATTAACGAACGCCACAGCCGCAGGCGCCATTAGAATCAAGTTTTACAGTCCCTGCATCGCCGATACCAAATCTGCGGATTCCGAAAATATGTCCAACGGGACGGCACCGAGCAGGGTGTTCAAGTCAGGATAGCACCTGTATCAGTGTCAGAAGCGGGACTTCAACAAACAAAATGCGAGCACCACCTCAGTTCATAGTCTGGAATCATGCATACAGCAGAACCCCGTCGCTTGCCAGTGAACAGCAGATGCCCTGATCCGTCCTCAAGCCGAACCACCTCACAAGAGTACCGAGAGTCCAAGACAATGGGTTTTACACCCACACATCCTGGCTTTGCACCCAGAAACTCAGGACACAAGTAGATGAGACGACTGTCAGTCACTACCAACCAAGGCTCGTGAATAACGGAAAACCTACGGGCGGGTGGATGAGCTCAGAAATTCACAAAATGATTTCACACCTGATCACAAGAGACCACACAAAAATAGTCGTTGGTAGTCCCACAAGAAGGCCAGAAAACCACACCCAAAATAACTCGAAGGGCGGCTGGAGCAGAAGCGCAAGCGCAGGCACGGAGACCGAGACCAACATCAAGGAGCAAACGGTGTCGGCTGCAAGCAATCGGTCCTTGTGCGGCGAACGTTGCAAATGCACAGTTTCATCATCCTCGAGGACAGTGTGCAATTTATCCAAATGGAACAATGACATATTTGGTGGTGGACCCGGCGGGAACCACCCTGCCAGAATATTGTGCAAGCGCACCCCAAGTGTCCGGCGCAATTTGGCAGCACACCACCACAGCAAACACTCTACAATGACAGTTAACATTGCCACGCACCCCTTGACAATTGTTCGAATCTCATCCTCTTCGACGGCGTCAATGCCCGCCCCGTCCATGGTCTCGCGTTACCGTACATTCTCATCCGCGATACTACAGTAGTAACGAGTTCGCATACGCAGACAACTCGTTACTCGTGTGCGTTTGGGTTGAGCGTGCGCACGCAATGGCTGCACGACACCATTCTTCTGACGAGTCGTCTGACGACGACGGAGGTGCGCCAGATGCGCGCATTGCAGAGCTGTCACGATTTGTAGCCAGCAAGGCTGGGTCTGACAAGGAGTTTGCTGAGCTCCTTGACCGGCTGGGGTCCGCTGATGCCAAAGTCTTCGGTGGACTCTGCTTTGACAAAGGCCTCGCACGTGCACACTTTGTCGTCATGGCACTGCTTATTGATGGCCAGCCTTTGCCTGAGTTGATCAAAGAACGCAAAGGTTTTTTCAAAGCAAGCGTCGATGCGGGCGGTGAACACGCCGGGAAGTGCCTTCTGGCTGCGACCGAGAGCTGGGTTGTGAATGTGTGTTCTGGACCGAGCCGAGCCAAAAATATCAAAGGATTTGACAAAGTTCTCAAAGCATTTTGGGAGTGGGAGGTTGTGAGCGACGAGGCTGTTGATGAATGGCTCTCTGATGACAAATGCAGTCGATTTCTCCAGGTTAAGCCTCAGGACGCTGAGGCTGTTCGGGACGCGGGTCGCCGATTCAAAGAATGGATGGAAAACGATGAGGAATAACAAGTGAATAAATTCAGTTTTAGTAACCGCATGCACGACGTGACGTCCATGGCGAGTGACATCCATGAGTGACAGGCGAGCACGGAAAACGCCATGCCATCTGCGTGGTTCAGGAGGACGCTCAGGGCAAATCGTGCAGCTTGGCAAGGCCCACGTTCCAGAAGGCAATCAGCTCTGCCTTGTTGACCTGTCCTAATTGTTAGGTGAAAGATCAATTTCTTGTCAATTTAATTTTCGCTCTTGTCAGCGCGAACGCACCTGACCACTGTTGTCGGGATCCACGAA
Organism: Goniomonas avonlea; assembly: GCA_003573635.1. NCBI lineage: Eukaryota > Cryptophyceae > Goniomonadida > Goniomonadaceae > Goniomonas > Goniomonas avonlea. The sequence goes on along the minus strand of QUTJ01031804.1, from coordinate 1,937 downwards.
GTCGAAAAGAGCAAACATGTCGTGTGTCTCCAACTTGACTCCCATCGCTCGTACTCCATCGCCGAATTCCTGGGAAATGAGCTCGTGATCCAGCAGAAACAAACAGGATTCACACAACAAGAAATGTGTGTTGCAAATATATCGCAGGGATCGTGAAACCGAATGAGGCGCGCGGGTAATCCGGTCCCTGATTGTTCTCACTCCCTTCATCTCTCGCACTCCCTCTTGCTGTCTCTCTCTCTCTCCCCCTTCCCCCCTCTCTCTTCTTGCGCTGGCTCGCTCGCTCGCTCTCTCCTTCCCTCCCTCTTTCTCCATCTCCCCTCCCTAGGTGTGCGAGTGTGTTTGCGTGTACATTGGCGAAGGAAGGCAGAACGTACGCGAATGGTGATGAGGCCGGACTTGTCCTTGTCGAGGGACGCGAAGAGTTCGTCGGGCCCTGGGTAACACTCGGCAAGCCGCGAGACAAGGCGCTGCACTTTGGCGCCCAGGACCCACTGCGCCAGTGTTACTACTCTGACCGAGGACCCACTGCACCAGTGTTATTACTCTCCCTACCCTAAACCCGAAACCTAAACCTAGACCCGCTGCACCAGTGTTACTACTCTCCCGACCCTTAACCCGAATCCTAAACCTAGGCGAGGAGGCGATAACGCGGATGCCAAGGCGGCCACCCTCTCCCACGTGAGGCGGACCCAGTGTTACTCCTCTCCCTACCAAAAACCCGAAACCTGAACCTAGGACCCACTGCCAGTGTTACTACTCTCCTCCCCTAAACCCGAAACCTAAACCTAGGACCCACTGCAGCCACAGAGGAAGCACCCACGACGTGTCATGAAGTAACATCCATGACGTAAAGTACTTCATGACGTAAAGTTACTTCATGGGTGAAGTAACACCCGCGTGACATTCATGGCGAGACGGCGTGCATCCATGTAGTGATATGCATGCGTCATGCATGAAGGGACATCCATACTCTGTTACACAACGAGCTGGGAGCGTTTCAGTCTTGTTGTGTCTCCCTCTCCTCGAGGAGAGGGCGTGGGTATCTCGCGCACTGCGGTATCTCGAGGAGGGCCTGCAGCATCTCGAGGAGGGCGTACCTGGACACCAGTCGGCTGCAGGCTCTCAAACGAAGGCGGGAAGGTTGCCCGGCTGCACTTGGACATGTAATGCTCCACCACGTGTGACGTGCGACAATAATATCTGCGTCGCAGTGCTTAACGCCACCAACCCAAGGTGAGGACGAGAGACAAGGACAATCTAGAGACGGAGTCAAAAATGTACTTTCTCTCGTTGAGTGCAAGGTGAAGATGTGAGCCAAGGACACAATCTAGAGACGGAGTCGAAAAAGTACTTTCTCTCGTTGAGTGCAAGGTGAAGATGTGAGACAAGGACACAATCTAGAGACGGAGTCGAAAAAGTACTTTCTCTCGTAGAGTGCAAGCTGAAGATGTGAGACAAGGACAATCTAGAGTGACCCGGCAGATACGTGAATGTGGCGCAGCATGGGAGTGACCAGCAGATGCGTGAATGTGGCGCAGCATGGGAGTGACCAGCAGATGCGTGAATGTGGCCACGGTGCAGGGGGTGACACAGAGCACCGACAACGTGACAGCGAGGGCAAGCGGTTAGGTTAAAAGCCCGCACAATGTGAGAACGCCTTTCTTTGGAATGTTTTCCAGCCATGCGCTTGGAATTGTAAAATCCAATCCATCGTACATCACCGAAGCCATGTTTTGACCCCTGCCATGACGATGTGAGCAACGAACCGAGACACCAACTGGCCGGTGGCACTGATTGGGCAAGCTGGGCCGCCAGCTGAGACACAACTGAGACGCAAGCTGGGCCGCCAGCTGAGACACAACTGAGACGCAAGCTGGGCCGCCAGCTGAGACACAACTGGGACACAAGCTGGGCCGCCAGCTGAGACACAACTG
>QUTJ01031803.1:0-20234 GCA_003573635.1 Goniomonas avonlea | reverse complement strand
ATTCCCCCCCCCGCATCTGTGAGCGGGCAAAAGGTCGAGTGTGACTGTGGGCGTGAATTGGTGTGGAGGGAGAGCGGGGGGGGAGCGAGAGATGGCGGACAGACCTTGGCGACTAGGTTGTCCACCAGACGGTCACCGACGGAGTCGTCAAGCTCGTTGAAGGCGAGGTGGAGCGAGGAGAGCGTGTGGCACTTGCGCACTCCAGCCATGATCATGCGCCCACCTGGCCACCGAGGTTAGGCATTCGAGTTCACACAAAAACTCGTGCTCCGAGGCTGCTCTGCAGTTTCCTCAGGGCTTGAATACTCTCACTAGGAGCTCGAGCCCTCTCTCTCACCGCTTGAATCCTCTCGCTAACCGATTGAATACTCTCTCTAAGTGCTTGAAACCGCTCAACCCAAGAAGTCAAATCGCTCAAGTCGGCAAAAAAGCACTTGAAACCGCTCAACCCAAGAAGTCAAATCGCTCAAGTCGGCAAAAAAGCACTCAAGGCTGTCGCACCGTGGCCCTGTATGCCGCAGGACTCGAGCTTGAGCGTCCGCAGCGACGGCGACCGCGACAGGCCCCGCGACAGCAGGCCGGCGCCCTCGTCCCCGAGCGCGTTGAAGCTCAGGTTGAGCGAGCGAATGTTGGTGTTATCGCGCAGGAACTGCGCTAGCGGCAGAGCGCCTTTGGCGGTGATTGCGCAGCCTCGTAAGCTCAGGGTGCGGATGGCCGTGGAGGGCGTGAGCGCCTCTGCCACTGCTGCCGCGCCCAGGTCCCCAATTTTGGTGAAACTGCAGGCAGGGGCGTGAGACGGCTGCAGGGACAACTCTGGCGCACTGGAGGACACTGGCACTGACATGGATGACAGGGATGACACTACACTGACACAGACACTGGATGCGCTGAAACTCCTGAGTGGATGACACCGGATGACGCTGACGCTGGATGACACTGACGCTGGATGACACTGCCGCTGGATGACACTGGCAGCGGTTTTCGGACTCGAAACTTGGATATTGGTCGGTTTGAGAAATCTGCGAGAGAGAACAAGCGGCTCCAGGAGACAAAGAGACAGTGGGAACAGAGACACGCCGGCAGACACCGACGGAGCTGAAGTTCTGGAGGAGCGGAGAGCGAGGAGGGAGGGAGCACAGACTCGTCGCAGAAGTAAAGTTTGTGCAGTGCATGTCGGTGCGCACGTATGGCTGATCCTTGCATAAAATCTTACTGCCGAGAGACAGAGGTGCACGAGGAAGAACTACAACCCCACCTGATATTGAGAGACTCGAGCGCCTCGCAGCCTGTCAACCCGAGCATGAACGGCCGGAGCCCTGGGGAGGGAAGTTAGAGAGGGAGAGAGGAGGGAGAGACGGGAGCGGGTGGTGAGGGAGAGAGGACAGTGAGACGGGAGCGGGGGGTGAGGGCGAGGGGCGAGGCGGACATTGGATGCTGTGTATTTGATTCTGGATATTTGGTATGTTTGGTACTGGATATTCCAGAGGGTACAGCCAGGTTTTGCACCAACCAGCTCTTGTTTTGACCCGACGACTAAGCAGTGGACGCACCGATAGCAGAGAAGTTGTTGTAGGAGAGGTCGACTTCGATCAGCCCAAGGGGAAGCTCAGGCGCCATCACCTCGAGCTCCTCGTCGGTTATCATGCAGTTGGGGAGCAGGAGGCGCCGCACGCTGCAGTGGAATGTCAGCGTCCTGCCCAGGGCCCAACCACTCCCTCCCCAGGGCCCAACCACTCCTTCCTCACGCCCAACCACTCCTTCCTCACCACTCCTTCCTCACGCCCAACCACTCCTTCTTCACGCCCAACCACTCCTTCCCAAGGCCCAACAACCACTCAACCCGCCGGTGTGTGCATGCATAACGATCAAAAGTGACGCGAGCAGAAACGTCAGGCTTATCAAAGGCATCAGGCACATCAAACGTGACGTGAGCAGAAACATCAGGCTTATCAGAGCTGACGCGAGCAGAAACATCAGGCTTATCCAAGGCGTCGCGAGCAGAAACATCAGGCACATCAAAGGCGACGTGAGCAGAAACATCAGGCTTATCAAAGGCGTCGCGAGCAGAAACATCAGGCACATCAAAGGTGTCGCGAGCAGAAACATCAGGCACATCAAAGCGCGAGCAGAAACATCAGGCTTACGAGGTGGCGGCCGCGGACACAACCCGCTCCTTGTGAGACTCCGCGTCCCGCCACATGCCGCCGTCTGAGCTCGCGCTCGTGCAGCTCTGCGGATCGTCAACGCCGGCACCGCTGTCATCCCGCCGCCACGACAGCTGGCGCTCGCTCTTCCAGCTCCCCCCACTGGGCGGCGTCAGGCTCACAAACCGTGTGCGCATCCCGGGTGAAAGCTTCGGGCCCTGAGGTGCCACTTCGAGCGGGCTGGGAGGAGAAATCCTGCGTCGTTTTTAGTGCGAAGCGAATGGGGGCACACAAAACACCACACAGACACAGGCACGGGGACGGAGGCAGACATGGAACAGATAGGGTGAGTGGAGAACTGCGGGTAACACACACGCAGCACACGCGCGGCACACACGCACACACGCACGCACGCACGCACGCACACACAACCGCACACGCACGCACACACACACAGCGAGTGAGAGGGGATGGGGGAGGGCAAGTCGACTGCAGCGGCAGGGTGAGGGGAAGTCCGAACCTGGTTGGAGAAACTGCGGGGAGCGCAACAGCTGTGGCTGCGGCGCCACCTGGTGTGGCCTCGGGCTGGGGCTCTGCTCGAGCAGAAGTAAGCGACTGGCCCGACTTGGTCATCTCGAAGCCGTTTGGAGTTGTTGCTGCCATCGATACGCTGGTGAGAGAAAAGCCGGAGAGGACATTCCTTTTGCTGCCAGTCCGTGACACGCACTCATGATCCTCTTGGGTGATCTCCATCTGAGGTGGCAGCTGCGGGAGCAGCACCTGTGGTTCACTAGAAGATGAATCAACAAACACATCCTGGGGCGACCGGGGTGGGGAACCAGTCGGGTCAACAATCTTTGGTTGAGACGCAAAAAGAGCAATCTCAGGTGGAGTGTCGCATACGGACACTAGTCTCGAGTAAGTCGAATCTTGCGCATCACCAGCAACAGCGACAGCAGCAAGAGGAGTTGGGGATGGAGTACAGTCTCCAAAAGCCAATTCGACTCTTGACTTGGCCGACAAGCGATCGTCAAACGAAAACCCAGAGTTCACTTGGGGGGTCAAGGCAAGTCTGGGGCTATTTAAATCGGTATCTGAGTGAGTAGTGACCGCAACTGGATGGTGAGAAAGTTCAATTTGCATTTCTTTCGGTGAAGTCGGCGCGGGAGTCGCCACCGGTGGCACAGGGTGTGGGGGAGGTTCACCCATGATCGGTTCAGCATCAATATACTTGGCAACCTCAGGTTCGGACCCAGAACTGCCCTTACTTCTCGCTCGTTGGCGTGGTTCATGGCCACGAGCCCGTAATTTTGCCATCATAACTGCCCTCACTGGACTCGCCTGATCTGTTGCTGGAGGCTGAGGCTCCGACAGTGCAAAAGGAGAACCATCGTGCGGACTCGGAGAGGGAATGAAAACAACAGGAACGGGTATGTGTCTTGGACGAGCCAAAAGTTGTTTCAGTGTGGTACGGAGAACACTCTTCTTCCCATCTTGTGGAACATCGTCAGAGGGTAGACCAAGAGCGGGGGGGGAGTACACTGGAGCCTTGCGTGGGGGGGGGGGCGGAGACACAGCTTCAGACACAACTGTCGTTTGCGTCTGCAAATCCAAGACTGGTTGAGCGGTCTCAGTAACTGAGCTATTTGGTTGTGGACGCGGACCCTCCTCCGAACGCGGTGGGAGCGAGCCCTCCTCGGAGCGCAACCGTCTCAACGCGTGATCCCCGTTCTCTGCATCCTTGAAGTTTTCAGGGACCATACGTGGATCGTTCGAGACTTCAGGACGTGTCTCAACCTCGGGCATTGTCCAAACCAGAACAGGGCTGTTTCGCAGGAATCAGTCTCGCTGATCCGCAGCCATGTGCATAGGTTAACCGACCAACCAAGACGCTCCCTCACAATTTTTGATGACGTTATCCAGTGAAAGATCATGGATAGCGTGCCCCATAGATAACTCGGATTTGTGACTGGAATTGAAATTCCGAATTTGTAACTTTAGAGCAGATCGTGACCGTTGATTCACCACCGGTAAGTTGTACAGCATGTCAGTTAGCGGTGTAATGAACGCAGTTTATATGGGATCAAGCGACGATTCAACATTTCCAAGAATCCAAGCTCCAAATGCAGCCCGAAACCTTTTTTCGGGCGCACTGACTTCAGGGCGTGCGGTCGGTTGTGGCTCCGGTCTCCGATGGCAAAGCAGTCAGATGTGGCTTGGGACCGTTTGGCTCCTGAGCAGAGTTTTTTGCCGTCGCCGTTTCGTTTATCGTTTGCTCCGGCCTGTGAAGTTTCCGAGCCAGTGCACGAACAAGCCCCGGGAACAGTTCGGTTCGTGTGCATCAGTGACACGCATTCCCTCCATTCGGACATTCCGATTCCAGCTGGTGACGTCCTCATCCACGCTGGCGACTTCTCTGACACCGGCGTCCTGCGGCAAGTCGAAGGGTTCTCCGAGTTCTTGGCACAGCAGCCGCATAAACACAAGATTGTTATAGCCGGGAACCATGACGCGAGTCTTCATCCAACCTCGTATTTGACCGGTTTTGCCCCGAACTGGAAGAGATTTCACCATCGTGAACCTTACGATTATGCCACTGTCCGGGCGGCCCTCGAGCGCTCATGCCATTACCTCGAGGACAGTTCGGTCGTTGTCGAAGGATACCGCATCTACGGTTCACCTTGGCAGCCTCGGTTCTGCTCTTGGGCATTTAATCTGCCACGAGGACAACCGCTTCAACAGAAGTGGGCACAGATTCCAGACGATACTGACATACTGGTTACGCACGGTCCACCTCTCGGGCGTGGGGACCTCTGCTCCGATGGACACAGGTGCTACGAGTACCGATTATGCATCCAATTTCTCACTCGATGACAGAGTGGGTTGCGAAGACTTGCTCCTTGAGGTGCAGCGGCGAGTGCGCCCAGCTCTCCACGTATTTGGTCACATTCATGAAGGCTACGGCGTCAGCAGCGACGGAACTACGACGTTTGTTAACGCTTCCAGCTGCACACAGAGCTATGAGCCTCACAACTCCCCCGTCGTCATTGATTTGCCCGTGCGCCCAGAGCACAGCTGAGTGGTGTCCAAGAGACGCAAAAGTATCGTTGAAAAATGATTTATTACCCTGAGACCCGATCACATTGTTATCCTAACCCCACCATGAACTTGTCACCCATCACTCAGAGTTCTATTTCACCGAAAATCGCAAACACAGTGGCTTAGGACTCACGACCTGGAATAACCACGGAACGCGCAATCCGGCCTTCGCGGTTGCAAAATACGCTATTGCAACGAGGAGGCACTCGTGCCCTCGACCCGCCAACCTCCTCAGGCAAACACAAGGACAAAGCAAATACAACAAACAGCACACTCACTCACTGGCCCGCAATACGCCTGAGGCGCGCAGTGTGCAGGGCCTTTGCCAGTCGAAACACTCACAGGCGCTTGTCCGCTGGCCACAGACACAGAGCTAAAACGCCCATTCACCATACCACACCACGCACAGACACACGCACACGCTCACACATAGATATATACACACACGCACACGCACGCACATAGATCTATCGCACACGCACACGCCGTTGCAATGTCTAAACCTTTGCCATGCAAACGGCACGATGTTGCAGTCGATTCCACACAACTCACACACAAGTTGACACACACACGCAAACACGCGCACACAAACACACACAGACTTCTCCTGACGGTGGGCGGACATTAATCGACAGTCCGGTCACAACGCCGATTTCAGCCGAACACACGCACAAGACAGCAGTACATGTACAGGGGGCACAGCTGCCGCAGCTACAACACAAGGAAGCTCGAGGCCCGTCCCAGTCACAAGCATCGGCGGACCAGGACGGTGCGACGACACGACGTCGAGCAGGAGGGTGTTCCAGTCACAGACTGTCAGTGCTTGTGTCGGGAGGCACCGCCGGTGCGGGACGGTGTGACGACACGACGTCGAGCAGCAGTCGCTCGGCCTGCAGTTTGATGTAGTCGCTCATTTCCGTCTGCAGCGAACGTGTTCAGAGTCGAGCGAACGCCAGTCTCATGCCTGAGGGACGTTGCGGCCTGTTGAACAAGCGGACCTCGTCCAAAAGGCGCTCTATCATGGACGCCAAGATGCTCGATATTGCTCACATTTTCTAAGCCAAACAGCTCACCTGCTCGTAACGATGCTCGATAGAGCTCACATCTCTAATCAAACAGCTCATTACACTGCTTGCTGTAACGATGCTCGTGTTGCTCACATTTGCTAAGCCAGCAGCTCACGACAGCTCACCTGCTCGGAAACACGCCGGATCTAGCATTTTCTAATCAAGCAGCTCAGTACAGCTCCTAAAGACGCTCGTTTTTTCTCACCTGCAGCGTAAGAAGTCCTGCGTCAAGCTTCATGGCATTGCGTGGCTGCAGCTGCGCTTCCTGGAGGGCGAGGAGCACGAAACCATCTTGAAATTGCTCCAAGGTGATGGTGCCTGCAGCCACGGGAGTTGAATCAATCTGCCTCGGGCACGCAGCCACTCGTGTCTGGGTTTCACGAGGATCAAGAGAGTGAAATCGATCAAGAATGCTGTCAAACGGTGGCATACAAGATCTGAATCGACTCAAAGACCAAAAACGGCCTCACAAAATCACACGCGAAGTATCGAACAGCTCAGAACATCTCACAGTGTGAGGAATACACGGTCCTTTAGCATGATCACAGTGATCTCATATGAGACTGTTCGACAAAATGTAACATGACTCACCGTCGTGCTTTCCACCTGGAACAGCGTCCAGGTACGCTACCATCTTCTGTGTCACGTCACTGTCAAACCTGTCAAACAAGGTCAGAGCATCCACGCAGCGCAAAAGGCACGCTCCAAATTATGGCCAAATGGCAAGGAGTCAAGGAACACTCGAAACCAACAAACACTCTGAGTCAACCCTCTCAGCCATAAGCCACTTGCACTCTTAATCGCTGGTGGAGAGCCTGCCTGGCCTCCCCTTTCTGGTTTCCCTCCTCGGCCACAATTGACGCACCGTCGTAAGACGTCAATCGTGATGGCGTCGACGCAGGCCTCGTCGAGAACCAGCCAGGCGTGCTCAATCAAAGCAATGGTCTCGAACGGAACTAACTGTTTTGCCGCTTTGAGCTGCAGCAGACGGCATCAGTGGCCGGAGGCTCGGAAGAGAATCGACGCAACACTCCGTGAGCCAAGCAAAGCAAGAGTTGGTGATTGTGTGGTCTGCTGATGCACATGAAGTGACTCGCCATGAACGCACAGCCGTACACAGACACACACGCACAGACACACACGCAGACACGCCGCCCCACGCATTCACAAGGCGCAGTCAGGCACAGGTACACATTCACACAACCGGGGCACATCAAACTCTCCCATAACGGTCGCAGACACTCAGTCTAAACACTCTCGGGGGGAGCATACCATCCTCATTTGATGGGTGTTGACCCTGCCAGCGGCACTCAGCAACGCGTTTGCCTCTGTGTCGAGGTGCAGGTCCGCGTGCTCCTGAGTAAGTCAGTCAAAACAAGCGTGCGCTGTATGTGATTGAGATGTGCGCGACAGATTGACAGGTGCATGTGGCATAGGTGCAGGCTCCGACCCAAACTGGGTCAGGAGCACTGTTCTTGTGCTCACCAAGGGTGGGTCCGTTCTGAAATACCGACCGTTCAATTTCTGAGATAAATCGGATCCATGGGTATCTTGACGCAATTCATGGATGTGTGCGTGTGCGTGAGATTTGGAGAGAGACCTCAGACAGCTTCGGATATTCGAACAATATTACACTCCCTCTCTCCGTGTCATGGAAAAGATCTTGAAACTCCCAATAACTCCATCTGATGAAGCGTAGCACGCAGAGGGTGCTATGCGTTCGACCGATCTGAAGGGGTGTCTCCGTCGGGGGTCCCGTACGGGTGAGTGCATCTGAGGCTCTTTTAGTGTGAATCACGCAAAGTTGGGCACGTTTCCACAGTGAACAATCCGTCCTAATGACTTGCCGGATCGGCTATTGCGGACCAACCTGTATCCGGCGGCAGAATTCGACAACCCGAGCAGAAGCGGCTGGCAAAGCAGGTGGTGGGCCTGCCATTACAATACCCATAAAACCTTGCGACAGTTCCTCCAGGTCAATTGTGTCATCCTGCAAGGCAGGCAGTCACAGGACAATTATCACAGTTGGCTGCTCGGCCACACGTGGCGCGGCACTCTCGCAAGCCACACCCAGCAGCTGCTACCGAACACGACGAATACCAACAAGAACCTGTGTGTGCGTGCCAACCCTGCGACTGCGCGAGACACTGCCAACCAAGCACAATGAGCAAACTCGATGTGTATCTGCAGACGCCGCTCTCGACGTGGATCCAATCGCATTGTCGCCCCAAGAACAATCGAGATGCCTGTGAAAGGCAAGGTGGACTGGGCACACTGTATGCAATGGCTCTGCAGACGTCACGCCAGCAGAGCCAAGATTCTCTTGGCACACAGAGAGAATGGAACGGCTGGGCTGTCGGTGTCGCGACACTGTCACTTTCAACGCACCATCGAGTGGTGAGGAAAACACGCGATCAGCCTCTCGTACAGACCCGGTTGGCACTGTTTGAAGTCCTGTGCTCGTGTGAGTGAGCGGTGGGGGGGGACGAACAGGCTGCTGAGCAGTCAGTCAAAGCGACGCACGTTACATGTGATACTGCCATTGTTATCGTCGTCCAGTATTGAGTACGCTTCCTGTAAAAAGAGTTGCGATGTGTGCGAGATCCATAATTCGAGGGCTTGGATGTGCGTTCGTTGCACCACATCGAGCTGTGGGGTTGGATCAACACTGGGTTTCGAATTGCAGTATCAACAAGCTTAAAACCTATCCAAGAAGAACTCGAATGCCGACAGGCGTCATTTTATTGAGCGCACACAAATCGGTCTTTTTGCCAACTTACCGTGGGGTCGGCATAGAGAGCAGCAAGGGTGGAGTCTAGAGCCACCTGTCAAGGTTCAAGTCATCACTTGAGCAGGTATAGGGCTCTAGTAATCGTAATAATGCAAATGCCTAGTGGCAACGCACAGGGCTTGCACAACTAGCATTCGGAGTCACCTTATCCTCATCCCGCAATGGGACAAGGGCCTGATCCAGAAGGGTTTCAGCGAGGGAGACGACCTTGGTGTTCACTTGTCTGTAAGGCGCGGCGAATGAGACAAGCTTCAAACCATGCAACACAACAGGCGGTGTGGACCATTGCAAGCATAACACTCTGCAGAGGCGGAAGTTGGACCCACATGCTGAGCCAATGCAGCAGAGAGCGAAAGCAAGGGAACGAAGCTGGCGCCGTCAGAGTCTGATTCATCACCGTGAAGACAAGTCCACGGCCAAATTCCTCCACCTATCAGAGATGCGTGAGCAGGGACAAATGAGGGTGTATGATTGACCGGTTGGATCGGCCGAACGACGTGCCTCGATACGCTGATGCTTGTAAAATCTGTTAAAAAATCGTGCGAGCTTGTTCCAGATGTCGTCATGCGTAATATCCCCATTGACTGCACTTCGGATAATAATTTCCTGCACATCCGTCAGGCTCAACAACAAAAGGTCACATTCCAGAAACCGGACCTCTTGGCCAATGTGGCCGTCATGATCGGTGTCCAAGGCGTCTGTCTCGCTGTCAGCTGCCTATTCACACGCAACATGAAGAGTCATACCAAATGTTTTTTGTATGAGCAACTTCACCGGTTCCAAAAGGAGCATGTAAAGAGGCTTGAGGTGTCTTCCCGTCAGGCCGAGCTGATGCCCCTGGCACCGAGCAGATTTCATCTGCACGTGGGTGCGCCTGCGGGCCAGCTTCACCATCGAAGATCTTTTCTGGGTCCGAATTTTGTCGGAGTGTGTGACGATCACTGGGTTGTTGAGTTGGTTGTGAACAAGAAAGCAAAGTGTTGCTGCAGGAGCCTCAACCCCAAGAGTGAAAAATCTCGCATTCGAGAAGGCGGGGTTTGTGATCGCCCCAGATCGGAGGCAGAAGGGCCCTAACGAAATTGAACGAATACAAATTTGACAACGCTCGATCTTGGAAGGCAACGTGCCGACACGGCGGTTTGCTTGTGGGCGCAATAGACTACCGGGACAACTGTACCGGTATTTGACATAATTCTACAATCCGATTGTGTTCACGTTCACTGTTCAGGTCGTTCGCGTTCTCTTGCAGGGCACAGTTTCTTGAGTCGACCATCCATCAGCTCTATCTCATTGCAGTCTCCAAGCAGGCCGGAGCAAGGAGAATAAACTTGACACCAGGAAAACAGTAACTGCTGTCGCATAGATCCAACCACTTGCTTCAGGAAGGTCTGGTAACTCACCCATTGCATTTGCCACATACATCGCTCACTCCTCCAAGGAATGAGGACTTGCTCGCGAAGTGCATGTTAAGACTCGTCCTCACTATCAGGAATTATTTCCCCGTCGTTGTCCTCGACAGATTGGAAATGCGGCGGTTTCAGCGAGCCCGCGGGCGCAGGCACCTCGAGCACCCTCTCATGTGCCGGCACCACCCTGGCACTGTTCAGCCCGCACCAGCCCGGCCCGGCCACCTCTCCTGGCTCGTTGTTGGAGTCACTACAGGACAACTGTTTGGCCGTCGCGGACAGCTGTGAGTCCATGGGATTGTGACTGTCGCGTGCGTCGCCGCCGTCACTGTCGCTGTCCGGAGTCAGCTGCAAGGTCTTGTGCCGGCGACGGTGCTGGTTGGGGCTCGGGCTGGCTGCGGCACGTGCTGGACTGTGGGTGCCAGAGTCGATTCGAAGAGGGTGTAGGGCTCTGGTGGGGCTGGCTGCTGCCACGCGAGTGCCCGAGTGGGTGATCGTTGACCGGTCAGGGCTCGGACTGGGGCTGGCTAAGACGCGCACTCGGCGGTGGGTGCCAGTGATTCGGGGAGGGGACGACGGTTGCCCGGTCGCGGGGGCAGTGATGCGGTTCGGGCTTGCCTGGGTTCGCGTCAGGAGACGTCGGATCGAGAACGCAGACAGCACAACAACCGCCCAACACACACAAAGCGCGAGTCACCACTCGCTGTTCAGACACAACAACCCGCATACCGCACTGAGACGGATTAGAGCACCCACAACACAACATCCGGGTGTGGAGTGTTTCGTTCTTCTCCGTCTGCAGACGTGTTCCCGTCTCGCACCACCGCCACAGCAACCACTCACCGTTGGTCCACCTAGCGGACCCCGTGTCCACGGTGGCAGTGCGCTAGGACTCAAGGCCCGCCTCGTGAGCGAGTCCCCTTCAGGACTCGGTGACCTTGACTCAAGCGCGCGCCGCCTTGCCGACGAGGACACGGTGCGCTTCAACGGAATAGAATCGCTGTCTGATTCTTCGTGGGGCTGGGCGGGACGGGGGGCGAGGTCAATGTCAACACCGGTGTACTCGTTCTCGGTCACCTCGCCTGCAGAGGAGTCCCGCAAGCTCCAGTCTAGGTCGCTGTCGCTGTACGCGCTGTCTGGGTCACCGGCCACGTCTGCGAGAAAGGTGTGACGCCTGATCTCGTGATCATTTCTCTTTTTATCCGAATATGTGCATGCTTCAGACTAGTCAGCCACCAGGTCTTTCTCTTGATATGTCACATGTCTAGCAAGGCGCTGCAGGAGAGAGAGGAACACGGTCTCGTCCCAGGACAACAGCCTGGCGATATGCATCCAAGTTGTCTGTTCCAACATTTCAATGTTTGCATCGGGGCTGCCGCCTATCTTGCGCTCAAGTCAACAACAACAGAGGGCCACACAACGCTGATGAACCTGAGAGTGAACTCGGGCAACACAATGTGTCAGCACTTTGTTCCGCATCGAGAGTTTTTTTCTCGGTACCGCAAATGGATGAGGGCAAGAGTCCGCACCAGAATAGTCATCTTCCTCCTCGCCAGCAACGGCACCACCATACATTCGAGGATCATCGTCGTTGTCACTCTCTGCTCGATCCTGACCTCCGCCTGGGCAAAAAATCAGCAAGGTTGTCAGGCTGGAGACATGCGCCCGCGCAGAGAGAGAGAGAGAGAGAGAGAGAGAGAGAGAGAGAGAGTGATAGTGAGTGAGTGAGTGAGTGGGTGAGTGTGTGAGCGAGAGGGTGTGTGAGAGAGAGAACGTCCGGAGTGAGTGAGAAGAGGGACAGAGACTACAAGACGTACCAGCAGCAGCGACGCCACCCCCCCCCTCGCGTGGCGATCGAGGTCGATAGTCGAAGTCCTCCCAGTCATCGTCACTCATTGACACTTCCTCGGAACCAAGGGAGCCACAATCGTCGGTGAATTGGTCAACGAAAACCGACTTCTCAGTTGCGTGGGCCCAGTGAATAACGAGGGTGACTGCCGACGCCGATATTAGGAGCAATGCCATCCCATTTTTTCAGGAGTGCGCTAGAGGGGTGACTGTCATTGGAAACATCACCTTGGATGGTCTCGTGGGGCATAGGGGATCGAGCCATCACACTTCTGGATAGAGACATGATTATCTGCGCACACCTGGCTTTTCATCGCTCATTTGGCTTGTGACGTTCGGCGATATGTTGTTGTTCGCCATATACAGGGAGGTGAGCTTGCAATGGATCAGACTCTTCGACAGAACTCGCGCGCCCTCGTTGCTGATGTTGTTCCACTGTCAAATGGTTCAGGCGACGCAGGAAAGTCGTGAAGCAGAATTCGAAACAAAGTCGTTCAAGAGTCACGCTCTCCTGGGTTGCTCCACACCTGCAAATCAAGAGTCTGAAGAAAGGTGTTGTGCATCAGCATCTCAGCAACAGCGGCGCAGCCGCGATCCCCGATGTTACACTCCATGAGGTCCAACCTATTCGTCGAGTCGTTGTGCTTCAGGGCCTCACACATTAGGAGCAGCTTCTTGAGAGGAAAGAAGCCCTCCGAGGGTGAAATCTGTTCAACTACAGTAACGATGTCTGTGTGCGCATGGTGCCTCTCTCACGCACGACCGGCATTGATGAGTTCCAATTACACACATCTGTGGCTTAGAGGGGGTTGTGGGGATCGTTACAAACAGCAATGGGCGATTCGTTTGGGGCGGCACTGGTTTCGTCAATATCAGATTTCTCAACATCGTCAGTGCACGCGTCTCCGCGAATGTGTTGAGCATCAAGCGTTCTCGATCATCGAGGTTGACTGTGGTCTCGAAGTGCTCCACATCCAAACAGACAGCTATTGCGATACCTTGATCGAGGAAGCGCTCGTATTGTTGCGCAGTTGCTGAAGTCGCCCCTCGGTCACAGTGACCCAGACGTCGCTTCTCCTGGAAAGCGCGTGGTCAGGGTCAGATTTTGTTGCCCGATGATAATGTCGGACACCGTCTCTCGACATGCACATGCGGCGACTCCTTGCATCGCAGAAGGATAAAGGCAAAGCATGAGGAGTGGGCAACACAACGCACTTGGGTACCAAAGCTGCAGCAGCGCCAGTACCATCGCCACTCGCCTCATCACCCTGGCCCCCAGCACCCGCCTGGCCTCCATCGCCTGCCTGGGCCGCTTGCGCCTCTGCACCCTGACCCCCAACACCCTGGGCCCCATCACCCGTCTGCCCCCCATCACCCGTCTGCCCCCCATCACCCGTCTGCCCCCCATCACCCGTCTGCCCCCCATCACCCGTCTGCCCCTCATCATCCGCCTCGGCCCCATCCCCCGCTTGTGCCCCATCCGCTGGCTGACCTCCATGACCCACATCACCGCCTGCCCGGCCCTCACCCTCATCCCCCTCGCTCCTGCTCGGCCCAGATTCTCCCCCACCCGTCACCGAGTCAGGCACCAAAACAATGCCATTATCAGATTCCAGGTCGGACATAGAGTCGTGTACGACAGGCGGCGGGTCCAGAGCACCAACATCCGCCTACACAGAAGGTTCAGCATGCATGTGGTGGGTGCTGAACTTCCTACAGTGGCAGGTGTGTGTTGTTGGAGCGCGCGTGTGTGTGGTCCATACACCCGTGTGAGGAACAAGATCTGTCGGAGGCGTGTAGCGAAGCTTGAGGCGGGGCAGACATCAATGCGCGTAGGAGTGAGTCTCGTACCTGAATGTCATCGTCCACCACAACGACGTTGTTGTCGCCCCCGCTGCTTGACGCAATGTCCCCCCGCCCAGGGGAGTCACTCCCCATGCCTCGCGCACGCTTTCGCTGCCCGCCGTCATCATCCTCCACCTCAATAACGGTTCGCTTCAGCAACGGCGACGTCGTTTTCGGAGCGCTCTTGGGACGGTGTGCGCCCTGTGGTGGCTGGGCCCCTCGTGCGATCCAGTCAACAAGAAACGGCGCAGCAACGCAGATAACAGGAACTTTGGAGCGCTGCGAAAACTTCAGTGAGCGGCACAAGGGCGCTGAGCAAGAGTAGGCACGCTACCTGCAAACCAGACAAGACGCGTCGCTGAATGCTGCCACGGCGGGGCCACCGAGAAGTGACAATGACCTTGAGTTTGACCTTGACGTCCCCCTTACGTTTCCAGACCTCGACGTAACTCCGAATGTCCTCGCCCTCTCGCTACGAAAGGGGTCAGCCTGAATATGAACACTTCGTGGGAATCGATTCGTGGGGCAGATGCTCGGTCCATTTGATCCATCGCTCAGCACACCGTAATAAGTGACAAATATTGGGGGGGGGGAGAGAGGGGGGGGGGGGGGGGGGGGGGGGGTGCACATACCGGCATCCTGACAATGTCGCCACCGCCTGCGTGAACTAAATTGACAAGGTCGCTCGTGGTAGCCGGGCGGGGATCGAAAATACAGACACGGACGCCCCGAAAGGGTGGGTGGCTGGTCTGGCGCCAGCGGCGTGGCGCACCCAGCCAGACCCCATCAACAACAGAGTCGCCATAGAGCTCATGCTTCTCCACCTCCTGCCGAGGCGTGTCACACACAGAGTACGGATTGCGTGCGAACCCGGGAGGGAGGGTGAGGGAGAGGGCAGCGCGCCAATACGCAGGGGGGGCGATCATCTGCCTGCCTCCATCCCCTCCTCTGCAAGCAAACTAGCAACAGGTCGGTTAGCGTATCCGTAGCGTGATGTAGGCACGGTCGGTGTCTCCTCTCGAACCTGCTCAAGTTCGATCGATCAAACCCGCGCACCTCAGGGAGAAAGCGGCGAGCGGCACAGCACGCTCTCGCAAAATCGAGATCCACAACCCATTTGCCGGCTGCAGTACAGTGATCAGCGGGAGTCGAACAACGCAGCATAGAAAAAAAGGCAAATTATCAAAGGGCTTGGAGGCGAGCTCACCAGCAATATAACACAAGAACGCTGCACTCAGCGCAGCACGCGCAGCCACAAGATGTGTTGCCCGGCTGTTGTAACCACGGTCCTCTAAGACAGTTGCACCTCTGTCCCTGAGTCGTTTGATCAACTTTGACCTCCTGCACACAAGCAGTCAAACATCGACCATTTGCCAGCATGCAACCACCTGGGGCACATAATCTGGAACACCACGTTTTCCCACGACCGTTTGGCTTCCTCGATCTCAGCTGTGCTCCTTTTATTCTCGGTACGTTTTCGCTGGCGATCTTCGTGATTCTTCGATTTTGCCCGAACATTATCAGATTTTGGCAGTGAGGATTGATGGGTCGACCTGGATCTATCACCGGCGCTGTCCACCTGTTGATGAATTTCCTCAGGAGGAGGTCCTCTTCTCGAAGTCAACGGTTGAGGCACTTCCTTGTGATGCATCGTTGGTTCTTCCCCCGCATCATCTTGGCAGGAATCCGCATCCGCATCCGCATCCGCATCCAGAGGTGCTTCGACGGCCTGAGGGCGCACCATTCTGAACCGAGCAACGTCTTGGTAGCGCCACAGTTTAACCGACGCTTCAAGCCAGTCCAAGCTCACGGCTGCCACTCCGAACGATTCAGCGGTCTCAATCAAGTCATAGTCTGGCTCGTCACTACTGCGGGTTAGTCTCTCGTTGGTTTCTGCAGCATTACTCACGTTGAACAAACGACATGCGAGAGTATTTTCCATTGTTGATCAGACAGGTTGACGTCTCGCCCAATGGAATAAGGCGTGGCACCAGCGACGGTGGTGAGACCTTCGACATAGGACCAATCTTCCTCAGATGAAAACCCTGAAAGGAGAAAGGCCTGAACCGAGCGTGTCAACGTTGCGCAGGCAATGACCACCATGCACCTTCTCAGAAAGGCCGGGCACCCCATTATGTTGTCGTGGGGGGATAAACAAAGCCCGAGAGTATTCACCTAGTCTCGCCCCTTTCTCCTTGCACATGAATGGCCACCATTCTGTTACAACGAAAGGTTCTGTCGAGTAATCCTACTGGTTGTGAGAAACAGTTGGTGCAAGTGAGTTGCAAACTGATGACTCACATGCAGGCCTCGGGCCTCAAAGCGGTGTGTGCACTCGGACTCATCCTCGGTTACAGGGACGTTCAGGTACTGCGCCAGCCTTCGTAAGCGTTGCTCGCTCTCATAGTCGATCGAGCTGCCCAAGAAAAACGTTGTTCCCTCAAACTGCTCCATGAGACGGCCTCGACATTTCCGCCTGTTCATGGGCAAGAGAAACTTGCCAGGCTGGCACAGGAGCTTTGTGCTTTGTTTCTTTGCCTTTGCACTGCCAAGGCTGCCAAGCTGCAGCCTTTGCCGCCAAAAGATGATAGGATATTTTCTAATGCTTAAATACAAAACGCGACTCAGAGCAGCCTTATCATCATAAGGTCCAGCTTGCACGCTGGCCGGCTTTTTCATGGAAGACGTCCTGGAGTACGTCGAGCAGTTGACCACAGCGTCGTTCGATCGTCTCCACGCGAGTTCATGGACTTGCATCGCTCTTATCCGGTTTGTGGTTCGAAGCTGTGTGTTGACACTGACAGTTTTCCAGGTTGCTGCCGCCCCTCGCCCGCCAGCACATCATGCGGATGCTGTACGTCGATCAACCTGTTCCTGCCGTCACGTTGCGAGCATGGGTTCAACCGCATGCGCTCAAGCAACATGAAATTGCCATGGATCGGATCAAGGCCTTTCACACGATGGAGTCTGCCACCACAAAGTAGGCTCCAGCTTCAGGTGCCGAGCTGACACATCGTGCCACAGGGGGAACGTCTCGTATCATCTTCACCCAACGTTCAAGGCCAGTTTGAGAAGAGCAATCGCCGCACGGTGTGTGGTTGCGGACTGTTTGCTCGATCTCACTGCCCGCCCACAGCGACGAAACCCCTTTTCCTGTTAGTGTTGACAAGAAAGAAAAAAACTCTGTGTCTGTGGACGATCTGCGCGCTGCAGCACAGCACACATGGGAAGATGTGCTTCATTTACTGGTGAATCAGGTGTCTGTGCGTGCAGGTGTGGCAGACCAGTGGACCAGAGCTGTGCTGCAGACCCTGCATAAGTCTCAGCTTTTGAAGTGCGTTTCGTCAATCCTCCCCAACGTATTCTGAAGCGCCTGCAGTGGAGCGGAGGGTATAACCAATCGAGGTTTTCAGTTTTTGTTGAAGGATGTGCGCAGTCAAGTGTGGACTTTGGTCCTGGAACGCATCAGATCTCGAACGGTGTGTTTCTGTCTCGCCGACTTGCTGCTCTACTGATACAATCGCAGACAAATGAGGAGCGTGATGAAGCGTTCAATTTTGTGCTGCAACTGAGCTTTTGCTCTTTTGGTCAGGTGATTTCTCATGAACTTTTGTCGGTTCAGTGTCTTGCGGCACCCCTGGCTGTCGTTACATCTCATAGCGCATGTATTTGCGATTCGTTGCCAGCCAACTGCCTGAGCGATCTCTCCCTTGCAGCGGTATGAAATCGAAGCGCCAACGCCAGTACAAGTTGCGCTGCTTGCCTCATTTCGCGATTTGGGACTTGTCTACCAACGGGTACGTCCATTATTTTTTGAAGAACCCGCTCAGCACTCCATGCCTTGGTGTTGCACACGACATTCACGAGCACGGGCACACAGAATGGCGTGCCGCGTGGTGTCGCTCTGGAGAGTGTGCGGTGCACTATCCTTGCATGCTTCTCGCCCTGAGAGGGTTTGTCCCTCAAGGGGCGTCTGCGGTACACTATCCTTGCATGCTTCTCGCCCCGAGATGGTTTGCCGCTCATGGAGGGTGCGGTCACTATGCTTCTCGCCCTTAGAAGGTTTGCGTGAGGGAAATCTCTCCACGGCTGCGTCTGCTGCAGTTCCGACTGCCCCCCCCCCTAATCCTGCTGTTTCAGCCCGGGGACAAGGAAACGCTGTGGTACCCAACGCAGCTGCTGCTGGGGCTGACCTCGACCTCATCGCAAACTCTGGATCTGCCCACGGGCCAGTCCGAAGGGCATATTATTGTTGAAAGTAACTTCCGGATCTACGCGTACACTTCGTCACCCCTGCAGGTGCGCCTGCCACACGCGCACACACACACGCACACGCAGAGAGAGACACACGCACAAGTACAGACTGATAGCACACGCACAACCCACACGCACTGTCCAGGTCGAGACATGCATGGAATATGCAGTCCTCGTTGTGCACAGCCAGCACTCCTCGTCGACCTCAGCTGTCCTCGATCTCACTGTCACCAACACCTCCACCCCATCACACTTCCACTCAATCACATCCCCCCGCAATCACAGCTCCCCCCCTCCACCCAATCACACCCCACCCCATCACACCTCCACCCGATCTCACCCCCGCCCCAGATTTCTGTCCTGTCCTACTTTGCGCAGCCGCTGTACCGCCTCAAGAACCTCGTTGTGGCCTCCCTCACCCGCTCCAGCGTCCGCAACGCCCTCCTTAAAGGCATCACCGCCAACCAGATTATACAGTTTTTGACCCTGCATGCGCACGGCAAGTGTCCGTCGCCGCCCGTCCCGCCCGCCGTCTCCAATCAGGTCAGTGCCTGTCTCAAACCAGGTCAGTGTCTGTCTCCTATCAGGTCAGTGTCTGTCCCCAATCAGGTCGGCAGACACCAGGCAGACACCAGGTCAGTGCCTGTCTCCAATCAGGTCAGTGCCTGTCTCCAATCAGGTCAGTGTCTGTCTCAAACCAGGTCAGTGCCTGTCTCCTATCAGGTCAGTGTCTGTCTCCAATCAGGCCAGTGTCTGTCTCAAACCAGGTCAGTGCCTGTCTCCTATCAGGTCAGTGCCTGTCTCCTACCAGGTCAGTGCCTGTCTCCTATCAGGTCAATGCCTGTCCAATCAGGTCAGTGCCTCGTGGCCCGTGTCCTCGCGCCCCCACACATCAAGATTTTGTGTGTCCGCACGCCAGAATATGCATGTCCGCAAGGGTTTAGCCACACTCAAGGAGTTATGTCCCTGTGGGTCC
The DNA here is from genome assembly GCA_003573635.1 of Goniomonas avonlea. Classification (NCBI taxonomy): domain Eukaryota; class Cryptophyceae; order Goniomonadida; family Goniomonadaceae; genus Goniomonas; species Goniomonas avonlea. The sequence goes on along the minus strand of QUTJ01031803.1, from coordinate 804 downwards.
TTTTCGTCTTCTCACGCCTGCTCGTTTAATATGACCTTTGCTCTAAACTCACTGATCACCTGCCACGGCCAGTCACGGCCTGTCACACATGTCACACATGCAAGACACAGCATACGACATGCCACTCCTAGGTAGCTCTAAGAGAATATCGTAGTTCTGGGACTGTCCTGCGCTTCCTGAGTGCCCTCTCTCCTCTCGTTCTCTCTCGCTCTCTCCCCTCCCTCCCATCTCCCCCCGTCCCCTCTCACTCACTCACTCACTGTCTAACCCATGCTCAGATCTCTCTGTGGGAGTCAGAGCGACAGCGCCTTCGGGCCCAGGAAGGCGTCATGTATAGCAATTTTGTCAACACGGAGGCTTACACAGCCGCCGTGTCCTTCGCCGAGAAGCGAGGAGTGTGTCTGTACTCGAACTCGCAAATGCTGCGGGGGCTGCTCGTCGTTGCTGCGAGTGCGTGCGAGGACGTGACCGCGTTCATCAAGTCGTTTACGACCGCGACCTAAGACTTTGGGTATCTGCTCCGGTGCCTGTGTATATTAAAGCGACCATGTGTACCAACTGTGGCACGCAGTTGCGTATGAGCTGCGTTCTCGACACACACACACAAACTCACACGCACACAAACTAACACGCACAACACGCACACCACCACACCAGCTCTCACGCACAAACTCACACGCACACCAGCTCACACGCACACCACCACACCAACTCACGCGCACCAACTCTGGAGGGGAGAGGCACACACTCGCGACATGGACTCACTGCACTCCCATGTGCGCTCACTGCACTCGCACCCGGCTC
>QUTJ01031802.1:0-20176 GCA_003573635.1 Goniomonas avonlea | reverse complement strand
GAGCTGATGGCGGTCGCGAGCGTGAGCGCCAGGGTGCCGGTGGCTTGCGTCCAAACACCAGCGTTGCCGGCGAATACTCCGGCGGCCCCGGAGACGGTGAGCGCGGCCTGGTCAGCGGTTCCCGTCCCCGTGAGCCCCGCAATTGTGACCGCAGCGCCGATGGGGAGTGTCGCAGAGGGCCGCAGCGTGAAGGAGAGGGTGTTGTACCCGCCCTGAACCGTGGAGCTCTCACCAAAGGCTGCGGTTGTCCACGTGGCGGGGGCGACACTCGCGCTCAAGACGGCCGCACTCATGGCTTTGAGAGCGATGGGCGTGGCTCCTGTCGCAAGGAGCGTCGGCGTCACTGCCACCTGTGCCGAAGCTCGATTCGTCAGCACGGTTGTGACGACCGTTGTGGATGCAGAAGGCAAGGTCTGCAGGTTGGCGACAGTAAGCACCAGGGTTCCCGTTGCCTGCGTCCACTTCGCAGTGGTGCCGAACACTGTTCCAGTCACAGCTTGGTCTGTCTTGTCCACGGTCTGCGTGCCAGTGAGTCCAGAAATGGTCACAACGTCCCCCGCGGGGAGCGTGACAGACGGCTGGAGCGTAAACGTAAGAGTGTTGAGGCTACCCTGTGTTATCGAACTTTCATAGATTACGGAAGAAGTCCATGTGGTGGTCCTCGCTGTCCCAGCGCCCAGGACGGTGGCCCCAGAGCCCAGGGTCGCCTCGTCCATCTGAACGGCAGCAACAGGCCTGTCACCGGCGGCCTCAATCGTCACCCGACCCGCAGTTCTCGCAACATCAGAATTGGTGACCGTGATAGTCACGACGGTAGCCACAGTGCTGCTGACGGTCGACGCCGCCGTCAGCACCAACGTGCCGGCGTTTTGCGTCCACGCGCCTTGGTTGCTGAAGCTTGCCGAGGCGGCGCCCGCAACCGCAAGGTCGGTTTTGTCGGGCGTCAGCGTACCCACGAGCCCCTTGATTGTGATCTTGGAAGCGGCGAGGATCTGGCTGTTGGGAAGGAACGAGAACGTGAGGGTGTTGGTGGCGCCCTGCAGCGTCGTGCTCTCTGCGACCGTCGCCGAAGTCCATTGGGCAGTCGGGGCGCCAGCACTATCGAGCACGACGGTGGAAAACGAAGCCAATGCGATCGAGACGGACCCAGTGGCCCACACCTGCGCCCTATACGGCGACACGCGCGCGGTGGCCTCGTTGACCAAGGTGATGGTGAGAACGCTCGCGCTCGTGCTGGCCATGGCCGACGCCGCGGTCAAGACCAGCGTGCCCTGACTCTTGGACCAAGCGCCCTGGCTGCTGAAAACGGCAGAGGCCGCACCAGCCACGGCGAGGTCGGTCTTGTCCGCAGTCTGTGCGCCCCGCAGCCCTGTGATGGTGATCTTGTCGCCACTTGCAAGAGCGGCAGAGGGCTGCAGCGAGAAGGTGAGCGTGTTGGTGGCGGACTGGAGGCTGCTGGACTCCGCAAGTGCGGCCACAGTCCAGGCCGACAGTGTTTGCCCGGCGGCACTCAGAACGGTGCCAGAGAGTCGACCGACACTAGTGGGATTGGTACCCGATGCGACCACAGTGGTGTGGGCAGCCACCTGGGTGGTGGCGGGATTGGTGAGCACAAAGCTAACAACCGTGTCCGCGTTGTTCACCACAGCCTTGCCAGCGGCAACTGTGAGAACGAGAGTGCCTGTCGACTGAGTCCAGACACCGACGGTTCCGAAGTTGCTCGCGGCCTCGGTCACAGCAAGCAGAGAGGTGCTGAGCGTCTGCGAGCCCGTCAATCCCGCGATTGTGACGGTGTCTGTCGGCACAAGTGCAACGCGGGGGCGGATCGTCAGCGTGATGGTGTTAGCGCCGCCACGGACGACCGAGCTCTCGCTGATCCTGGCGACAAGCCAGTCGGCAGTCGCCACTGTGGAAGCGCCGAGAATGGCCGTGCTCATGTTCGCCAGCGCAATAGCTGTGGCACCGGTGACCAGGATTCGGGGAGTCACAGCCAGCTGGGACGTCGCGCGGTTGGTGAGCACGATGGCTGGGGTCGTGTCTGAGCTGCTGGGCACCGACAGAGCCGCGGTTAGGACCAGCGTGCCGGTGTTCTGCGTCCAAGCGCCGGCGTCCCCCGTGAACACACCAGCCGCCCCGGTCACAGGCAAGTCCGTCCTGTCGGCAGTGGCGGTCCCGGTCAGACCAGAGATGGTGACTTTGTCGCCGGCGGCAATCGCAGCCGTGGGCCGGAGCGTGAAGGTCACGGTGTTGAACTGGCGCTGAGTGGTGGAAGACTCCGCGCTGGCCTTGGTCGTCCAGAAGGGGGCGTACTCGCCCCGCGCCGCAAGGACGGCTGTGGTCATCGAGGCCAGGGGCACAGGGCTCGAGCCGGTCGCCACAATGGTGGGTGTGACGGGGTTCTGGCCCAGCGCGCTGTTGGTCAGCGTGAACGATATAACTGTGTCGGCGTTTGACGGCACTGTCTGTCCGGCTTTGACTGTGAGGACGAGCGAGCCGGTGTTTTGGGTCCAGGTGCGGCCTGTGGTGTCGAACACGGCAGCCGAGAATGTAACAGCGAGGTCCGCGGTGTCCACTGTCTGCGTGCCGGTCAGCCCAGAGATTGTGACCTTGTCTGTCTGCGCCAGAGCGACACTCGGCCGAACCGTGAAGCTGAGGGAGTTGAAAGCAGATCTGACGGTGCTGGACTCAGTGTTGGTCTTGGTGGTCCAGGTTGTCAGCACGGGGCCCAACGCGGACAGGACAGCAGTCGGCGCAGACTGCCACTGCACCGGCGCGCTCCCGGCCGCGGCAAGCCGGGCGGTTACGGGAGCCTGCTGCTGGATGCGGTTTGTGACGGTGAACGAGACGGTCGTCACCACCGACGCGGAGACAGCCTTGGCTGCGGCGACAGTCAGCACCAGGGTGCCCGTGCTCTGGGTCCACACCCCTGCGCTTCCGAACTGCCCTGTGGCGGCTGCCGCATCCAAGTCGGAGACCGTCAGAGCCGAGTTGTCAAGGGTGTGGGTCCCAGTGAGCCCAGAAATTGTGACAGTGTCGCCGGGCGCCATGGCCAGGCGCGGCTGGAACGTGAAGGTCAGCACGTTGGACTTGCCGCGGAGGGTGGTGGACTCCGTAGCGGTGAGGACCGACCAGGAGGAGGTCGGGGAGGCCGCGGCGCCGAGCACCACTCCAGCCAGTGCTTGCTTGCGCACCGGAGCCGAGCCTGTGGTGTGGATTGTGGGAGAGACGGCTTGGGCGGCGGCCGGGTTGGTGAGGGTCAGCGAGACAGTCGTGTCTGCTGACGACAGCACGGTCATCCGGACTTGCAGCACCAGGACACCGGAGCTCTGCGTCCAGAGTCGACCAGTCACGGCCTCGAAAACGGCTGCCCCGTCGGTAACAGTCGGTGAGGCAGTGTCGGGAGACAGCGATCCGGTCAGGCCTGAGATGGTCAGCTTATCGCCGGCGACCTGTGCAATCGTGGGGCGGAACGTGAAGGTCAAAACGTTCGTGCCTCGCTGCACAGCCGACGTCTCCGACGCCGTTTTAACCGTCCAGTAAGCCATCGCGGCGCCATGAGAGCGGAAAACCACTGTGCTCAGAGGGGTCGCCACGATCGGGGTAGGGCCGGTGGCGGAAACGGACGCGAGGACCTCGTACTGCGGAGCGAAGCTGTTGGTGAATGCAACCGTGAACACACAGTCCGCGCTCCCGCTCACGGTTGCTCCCGCTGTCAGCAAGAGCGCGCCCGTGTTCTGGGTCCAGGAGGCTGCAGCGCCAAACTGAGCAGTGCCGGCACCAGCAACGGTCAAACTTGCGCTGTCAACAGTCTGGCTGCCCTTGAGGCCCGCGATCGTCACCTTGCTGCCGGTGGCGAGATCAGCGCTCGGTCGCAGTGTGAACGTGAGGGTGTTGAGTCCGCCGGGCACAGTCGAGCTCTCAAACACGGTGGCCGTCGTCCATGAAGCAGAGGCGGCAGTGGCAGCACCAAGCACCGGCGCCGACATCGGCGTCGCACTGAAGCTCACCAGCCCCGCCCCAGAGATGCTCGGCGTCACCGCGGTCTGCGACGCGAGCCGGTTGGTCATTGCCAGCGACACAGTGGTCGCCGCTGCAGCACTCACGGCGCCGGCCGCGGTCAGGACCAAGGTGCCTGTGCTCCGGGTCCACACGCCAGCGCCACCGAACGCTCCTCCATCGACAACCGCGAGCGAGGCAGAGTCGGCGATGTCAGTGCCAGTCAGCCCGCTGATGGTCAAACGGTCGTTGGCACTCAGCGCGACACTGGGCTGAATCGTGAACGTGAGGGTGTTCGTGCCCCCCTGTACGGTCGACGACTCGCCGTTGAGCTTGACGAAGAACGTTCCAGTCGCCAGCGTGGCCGCTCCCAGCACCGCCGTCACGAGCGAAGCCGCGGGGATCGGCACAGAACCCAGAGCAGAGATCGACGGTGTGACGGGCGCCTGAGCACCCCAGCGATTGAGTAGCGTGAACGTCACAGTGGTGTCAGCGTTGTCTGGGACGGCCTTACCAGCGGCGACAGTGAGAACCAGAGTCCCGGTGGCCTGCGTAAACACTCCTGAGACACCGAAGACGGCCGTGGCTTCCGAAACCGCGAGCGCAGTTGTGTCGGCGGTGGCGGATCCAGTGAGTCCTGTCACGATGACCTCGTCCAGGGGCGCCAGGGCTGCACTCGGCTTGAACGTCAGGGTGATGGTGTTGGTGAGCCCCTGGGTTGTGCTGCTCTCAGACACAGTACGGGTCACCCACCTGCGCTCCAACCACGCGGGTGCTGCGAGCACAGCGGTGGACATCGCGGCCGGCGCGATGGGCACAGATCCAGCAGAAGAGATCGAAGGAGTGACTGCGGTCTGTGTGGTCCAGGAGTTGGTCAAGCGGACGGTGACCACGGTGTTGACGGCGTTACTGACTGTTTGCGCCGTGTTCACGGTCAGCACCAGTGTGCCGGTGTTCTGCGTCCACGCGCCTTGACTGTTGAACACGGCGCTCTGCGCGCCTCCCACGGCAAGGTTGGTCTTGTCGAGAGTTCGAGTTCCCGTCAAGCCAGCAATCGTTATCGTGTCGCCAGCAACCATACCGGCATTGGGCATGAATGTGAATGTGAGGGTATTGGCTGCACCACGGAACGAAGAGCTCTCGGCCACGGTCCTCACGGAAAACACAGCGGTTCTAGCGCTCGCCGAGCCCAGGACGGCGGCACTCATCGCTGTCACTGCCACCGGAGCGCTGCCGCTCGCGGAGATGCTAGCAGTAACGGCAGTCTGGGCCGCGCCGCCGTTGGTAACCACGACTGTAACTGTGGTGACGCTGCCTGAGGGTATGGTCTTGGCAGCTGCAACCGTCATGACAAGTGTTCCGGTTGCTTGCGTCCAGGAGGGGGTCGCCACAAAAACAGCACCTGCGTCGGCGAACGGGAGAGACGAGCTGCTCGGGGTTTGAGTGCCGGTCAACCCTGAGATGGTGACCTTGTCGCCTTGGTTCACAGTGACGCTGGGCTGGAACGAGAACGTCAGTGTGTTGAGGCGACCGGTGACGGACGAACTCTCGCTGATAGTCTTGGTGGTCCAGGTTCCAATGGGGGTGCCGGAGGCGGCGAGAAGCGCAGGGGAGAGCGCGACAGCGGCGACAGGTGTGGCTGCATGTGCAGACAAGGTCGGAGTCACGGCGGTCTGCGCCGCGGCGCGGTTGACAAGCACTAACGTCATCACGGTGTCACTGCCAGAAGGCACAGTGGTGGCCACCGTGAGGATCAAGGTGCCGGTGTTCTGGGTCCACAGGCCTGCGTCGCCCACGAACACGCCGCCGACCCCAGACACTGCGAGGCTCGTGGTGTCGGCCGTCTGAGTCCCAGTCAAGCCGGAGACAACCACCTGGTCGTTGGCGACGAGAGCGGTGCCGGGCCTGATCGAGAGCGTCAGCGTGTTGAACGCGGACTGGACGAGGGACGACTCGGTGCAAGTCTTGATTGTCCACGACCCACTCTGCGCGACCGCGGCCGCCAGGATCGTAGCGCTCATTGCGGTGGCCGGGATCGGGCTCGAGCCCGAGGTCGCCAGGCTGGGGAGCACCCCAGTCTGTCCAACGTTGTTGTTGATGAGCGAGAAGGATACGACTGTGTCCGCGCTGCTCGAAACAGCCTTTGCGGTCGCGACGGTCAGCACGAGCGACCCGGAGCTCTGGGTCCACACACGGCCAGATGCGACAAAGATGGCGGCGGCGTCCGTTACAGTCAAGTCCGACGTGCTGAGCGTGTTGGTGCCAGTCAGGCCGCTGATAGTTACTGTGTCTGCCGGTGCGAGAGGTACGGTAGGCTTGATGGTGACCGTGATCGTGTTATGGGCGCCGCGCATCGTTGACGCCTCGTGGACCGTCTTGACGGCCCAGGACGCAGAGGTGAGGCCAGAGCACCCAAGGACGGCGACGCTGAGCGCGGTGGCCGCAATCGGGCTGGACCCAGACGCTTCGAGCGTGGGGGTCACCGCAGTCTGTGACACCGGCGGGTTGATGACGCCGAAGGAAACCACGGTGTCCGCATTGTTGGGCACAGCGACAGCAACAGTGAGGACAAGCGCACCCATCGATTGTGTCCACGCCCCAGAGGCCGAGAAAGTCGCGGCTGCGGCCCCACCGACGACAAGGGTGCCGTCGGGTGACTGTGTCCCCGTGAGACCCTTGACGGTCACCTTGTCGCCGACGGCAAGCTGCGCAGAGGGCCGGAGGGTGAGCGTGATGGTGTTGAGCGCGCCCTGGAGCGTGCTGGACTCAGAGTTGGTCGCGGTGGTCCAGGACGCGGACGCTACGACCGAAGCGCGCAGTATGCCGGTGCTCATGGAGACGCGCGCAATTGGAGTGGCGCCAGTGACGAGGATCGTGGGCGTGACGGCGTCTTGCAGCGACGCGCGGTTGGTCAGAACAATGGAAAACACCGTGTCAGACGCACTGGGTACCGCGAGCGCCGTGGTGACAACCAGAGTGCCAGTGGCCTGCGTCCAGGCGCCGGCGTTTCCAGTGAAAACCCCAGCAGCTCCAGTGATGGCCAAGTTGGTCACGTCGGGCGTCTCGGTGCCAGTGAGCCCCGAGATTGTGATCTTGTCGCCGACAGCGATGGCCACGGTGGGGCGCAGGGTGAAGGTGATTGTGTTGTGCTGCCGCCTCACGACGGAGGACTCGGCGTTCGACTTGGTTGTCCAGGCAACAATGGGGGCGCCGCGAGCGCCAAGAATACCCGGAGCCATGGACGCAGCTGGAATCGGACTCGATCCGGTCGCAGCGATGGTGGGAGTCCTGACGGGCTGGTACTCAACGCCGTTGACCAAGCTGAAGGACACCACGGTGTCCGCGTTGTTGGGCACAGACTGGCCCGCACGCACGGTCAGCACCAGCGTGCCGGAGTTCTGCGTCCACACCCGCCCGCTAGTCTCGAAAAACGATCCAGCATCGGTCACGGCGAGGTCAGTGCTATCAGCAGTCTGCGTGCCAGTCAGGCCTGAGACCGTGATTTTGGCGCTATCGGCCTGTGCGAGAGCGACGCTCGGCCTGATCGTCAGCGTGACGGTGTTGGCCGCAGACCGAACCGTCGACGACTCGCCAGCGATTTTGGTGGTCCAGGAGCTGACGGGCGCAGTGGCAGCACCCAGGACGGCTGGCGTCATGGCTGCGGCCGCGACGGGGCTGAGCCCGGTGGAGGAAATCGTCGCAGACACGGCAGTCTGGGCCGATGCCTTGTTGACAAGGGTGAAGGAAACGGTCGTGGCGCCCCCGTTCGGGACGGTTTTGCCCGCAGCCACGGTCAGGACGAGCGACCCCGTGTTCTGAGTCCAGATCCGGTTCGTGGAGTCGAACAGGGCAGCTCCGTCGGTGACAGCGAGGTTGGCGCTGCTAGGAGTCTGCGTTCCTGTCAAGCCGATTACGGTGATCTTGGCGCCTGCGGAAATGGCGACACTCGGCGTGAACGAGCACGTGATGAGATTCGTTGCGCCCTGCGTGGTGGACGACTCCGAGATGGTCTTGAGAGTCCAGGTTGCCGTGGGGGCAGTGGCAGCCGAGAGGACAGCGGTGCTGGACGTCTGCGGCGGGGTCGGGAACGTACCGGTGATGAAAACGGTCGGCTTGGCTGTCGTCAGCGCGGTCCAGCCGTTGGTGAGGGTGGTGGTCACCACTGTGTTGCCGGTGTTCAAGAGCTCCTTACCGGACGCGATGGTGAGCACCAGGGTTCCGCTAGATTGCGTCCAGACACCCGCAGTTCCGAACACGCCGCCAGCGTCTGAGACCGTGAGGGCCGCATTGTCCGGCGTCGCCGACCCAGTCAACCCTGTGATTGTGACCTTGTCACCTGCAACCCCGCCGATAATACGGTTGGCGTCAGGAGTCCACCATTCGGTCGCCACATACGGCTTGATGGTGAACGTCAGCGTGTTGTAGGCGCCGGCAACCGTCGAACTCTCGCCGTTCAGCAACGTGGTGATGTCGATCCCCTGTGCACCCGAGGCCCCGAGCACGCCGGCACTCATCGCCGAGGCAGCAATCGGAGTCGGCCCGGTGTTTCCAACAATCGGAGTCCTTGCCGCCTGCGCCGCGCCGCTGTTTGCCACAGTCACAGAGAAGACAGTGTCCGCTGAGCTCGACACGGTCTGCCCCGACAGCACAGTGAGCACAAGCGTGCCAGTCGCCTGCGTCCACGCCGCCGTGTTGCCAAACACTCCCTTGTCGGCGCCAGCCAGCGTCATCCCGCTGAGATCCGCCGTCTGAGTGCCGGTGAGCCCTGCGATGGTGACCAGGTGGCCGTTGCCAAGCGCAGCCGAGGGCTGCAGAGTGAAGGTGAGGGTGTTCCACTGCCCCTTGATCACGGAGCTCTCCGCGACAACCGCCTTGGTCCACGTAGCAGAGGGGGCTGAGGCGTAGCTGAGAATTCCGACGTTTGTGACGGCGCCCAGAATGCCAGTGGACAGATACTTCAGAGCGACGGGCTGCGTAGGTCCGGCGGCCTGTATGGACGGCGTCACCGAGGACCGCGCAGACCACGAATTGATGACGACGATGGTGAACACCGTGTCGGAGGCCGAGGACACAGTCTTGGTGGAAGCCACGGTCAGGACCAGAGTTCCGGTCGCCTGGGTCCAGGCGCTGCCGGCAGCAGGAAAGATGGAGGTCGCCTGCACGACCGGGAACACGGCAGAGTCGGCGGACTGAGTCCCAGTCAGTCCTTGAATGGTGACCGTGTGCGACGCAGAGAGGTCCGCAGAGGGCCGGATGGTGAACGTCAGCGTGTTGGCGGCGCCTCGCACCATGGTGCTCTCTGACACGTGCGCCGTCGTCCAAACTGCGGTTGGCATGCCAGACGCACCCAGAACAGAGGTGCCCATGGAGACTGAGGCGATTGGGTTGGCGCCGGTTGCGGTGATGACTGGGACACGCAGCACTGCGTCCTCGACAGGAGTGTTGCGGTTCAGCACAGTGAGGGACACAACCGTGTCCGCCCCCGTGGGCACCGTTTGCCCCGTTAACACCGTCAGAACCAGCGTGCCGGTGCTCTGCGTCCAAACACCCTGCGTGTTAAAGACGCCAGCGCCGGCTCCGCCAATCACGGCCGCCGTCGCATCCGGGGTTTGTGTGCCGACCAGGCCTGTGATAGTCACCCGATCGCCCGCAGTGAGCGCGACGCTCGGTTTCAGGGTGAAAACCAGCGTGTTTGTGGCTCCCTGCCTGGTTGAGCTCTCGGCGACCGCAATCGAGACCCATCGATTCAGCGACTCACCAGAGGCCCCGAGCACAGCAGGTGGAATCACGGCCATCGCGATCGGGGTGCCGCCTGAGACAACAACCGTAGGCTGGACCTGCGCTTGAGACACGAAGGGGTTGGTCAGGATGACCGTGAAGACACTGTCGCTCGAGCTGACAACCGTCTGGCCCGCCAGGACAGTCAAGACCAGGGACCCGGTGTTCTGCGTCCAGCCGCCCTTGCTGTTGAACAGGCCCGCCGCTGCGCCGCCCACTGCTAGATCGGTTTTGTCCACGGTCTGCGTCCCAGTGAGGCCGGAAATGGTGACCAGGTCGCCAGCAGGGAGGGCCACGCTCGGGCGCAGCGTGAACGTCAGCGTATTGAACAGGCCTTTGGTCGTCGACGACTCTCCGACAGCTTTCGTGGTCCAAATGGTGGTGGGGACGGAGGCCGCGGCGAGCACAGGCGCGGACATAGACTGCGGTGGGATCGGGCTGCTCCCTGTCGCAAAGACAATGGGCGCGGCAGCGCTAGCCTGGGCCCCAAGGGGGTTGAGCAGTGTGAGGGACACGACTGTGTCGGCCACGTTCGTAACTGACTGCGAGGCTGCGACGGTCAGAATGAGGGTGCCTGAGGCCTGAGTCCACTTGGCGACACCGCCGAAGAGGCCGGAATCAACCACCGCAAGGTTGGTCTGGTCGGTTGTCTGCGACCCAAGCAGGCCTTGCACTGTGATCATGGTGCCGGCAACTAGAGCCCGGCTGGGCCTGAGCGACATTGTGAGCGTGTTGGCGCCTCCCTGGAGCTGCGAAGACTCTGCGATGGTCTTGCTGAGCCAGGTCGCCTTGGAGGACAAACTCGCGGAGAGCGCTGGCGCACTCATGGCCGCAGCGGCAATCGGGCTAGAGCCACCAGCAGAGACTGCGGGAGTCACGGCCGGCTGCGAAAGCGCCTTATTTATGAGTGAAACGGTAAGGACTGTGTCGGCGTTGTTTGGCACCGCCAGAGCCGCGGTGAGCACCAACGTGCCGGTGTTCCTGGTCCACGAGGCGCCAGCCACACCGAAGATATTGGCCGCTTGCGACACAGGCAGTGCCGTGCTGTCCTCGGTCTGTGTTCCAGTCAGCCCGGACACCGTGACGGTGTCCCCAGCAGCCAGAGCGACCGAGGGGCGGAGGGTGAGAGTGAGGGTGTTGAAAGCATACTGCAGCAGCGAGGACTCAGCAACAGACTTGGTTGTCCAGGTCGCCGTCGGAGCAGTTGCCGCCCCGAGGATTGCAGAGTCCATCGCCACTGCCGCGATCGGGTTTGCACCCGTTGCGGAGACGGTGGGCGTCACCGCCGTCTGTCCCGAAATGGGGTTTGTGAGGACGAAGGACACAACAGTGTCCCCGCTGTTGACGATGGTGAACCCGGTCTTGACCGTCAGGACCAGCGTCCCCGTCTTCTGCACCCACGGGGCCGTCGCGTCAAAAATCGTTCCAGGGGAGGTCACGGGCAGGGCGGTGTTGTCAGGAGTCAAAGTGCCTGTCAAGCCTGAGACAGTGACCTTGTCACCTGCGGGGACTGCAGTTGAAGGGCGCAGGGTGAGGGTGATTGTGCTGAACGCGCCGCGGATTGTGGAAGACTCGGCGTCGGTTTTAACTGTCCAGGACTCCGTGGAGGCTGTGCCGGCTCCCAGCACTGCGGTGGACATCGACCGCGCAGCAATGGGCATCGTGCCAGACGCCGAGGCCACAGGCAGCACGGCAGTCTGCGCACTCCCCTTGTTCATCAGAACCAGCGTGACGACGCTGTCGGCCGAGGACAGCACACTCGTCGCCACGGTCAGAACGAGGGTTCCAGTGTTCTGCGTCCAGACCCCAGCCGAGCTGAATTGCCCCCCAACGTCACCGACAGCGATCGAAGATGAGTCGAGCGTCTGCGAGCCAGTGAGTCCTGAGACAGTGATCTTGTCGTTGGCAGCCAGCGCGGCGTTGGGGCGGAAGGTAAACGACAGAGTGTTGAAAGCGCCCTGTTTGGCAGAGCTCTCGGCGGAGGTTTGGGTGGTCCAGCGAGCGAGGGGCTGGCCTGCCGCGCCTAAAATCAGAGTGGGCGTCGGTACAGAGAGGATGGGCTGGGTGCCCCACGCTGCAACCCACGGGACGCGCGTCGACTGCGGCGAGGCAGGGTTGGTCAGGCCGACAGAAATCACGGTGTCGGCGTTATTGGGCACAGCGCCCGCGGCAGTGAGCACGAGAGTGCCAGTGTTTTTTGTCCAGCTGCGCCCCGTTGTGGCGAAGACAGCGCCGGCGTCCGTGACCGCCAGGTTGGTGTTGTCAGGCGTCTGCGTGCCGGTCAGCCCAGTGATCACAACCTTGTCGTTGGCAGCCAAGGCCACCGAGGGCCGGATGGTGAAAGTCACAGTGTTGACGGCTCCCTGAGTGGATGAGCTCTCCGCGTTCAGCAACGTCGTCCACAAATTCGAGGCAGCGGTACTGCAGGCGAGAACGGTACCTGACACCGCGACAGGCAGAATCGCGGCGTTGGCCGTCGCTGACAGAATTGCTGTTACAGGGTCGTGGGGGACGACGTCGTTGAGCAAGGTGAACGTCACGGTGGTGTCCCCGGTGCTGACGACTGTCTTGCCGGACGCAACAGTGAGCACCAGCGTGCCGGAGGACCGGGTCCACACACCAGCGGCCCCGAAGATACTCGCTGCTTCGGTCACCGTCAAGGCCGTCGAGTCTTGCGTCAGGGACCCCGTCAGCCCAGACAGGGTCACGGTGCTCGTCGCAGCGAGCGCAGCCGTCGGGCGCAGCACAAGTGTCACTAAGTTATACGCGCCTTGAACCACCGACGCCTCGGAGACAGACTTGGTTGTCCAGGTCGCCAAGCCTGTTGCCGTTGTCGCGCCAAGCACAGCCTTGTCCATCGCAGCCTTGGCAATTGGAATGAGACCCTGCGCCGATACGGTTGGGGTGACCGGGGCCTGGGCCGAGCCACTGTTCGTGAGAGCGACTGAGAACACAGTGTCCACCCCGCTCGCGACAAGCTGACCGCCGTCGACGGTCAGAACCAGGGTTCCCGTGTCCTGCGTCCAAGCGGCCGCGGACCCGAACACGACGACGCCGGAGATCGGGAGATCGGTTCGGTCCGGAGTCCTGGTCCCTGTCAAGCCGGAAATCGTGACCTTCTCCCCGGCGTTCAGGCCGCCACCTGGCCGAATAGTGAAGGTGAGGGTGTTGAGCGAGTACTGCAGAGTGGAGCTCTCGTGCACCACCTGGGTTGTCCACAAAATCCACGGTGATCCCGAAGCACCGAGGACTCCTTGGGAGGCCGCGGTCGGCAAAATGGGACTGGGGCCACTCGCAGAGATGAGCGGGAGCACAGGGGTTTGCGGCGTGTGGGCGTTGTAGAGAGGGATCGTGACGATCGTGTCTGAACCTGACGGGATCGTCTGCGCACTCTTCACAGTGAGCACGAGCGTGCCGGTGTTTCGGACCCAGGGACGCGACGGAGACTCAAAAAGAGTACCGGGAAATGCCACGCCCTGATGATCCGCAACGTCGGCAGTTAGCGACCCGGTCAGCCCAGCCAAGGTCACCTTGCACCCATAGGTCAGAGCCACGCTGGGTCTCAGAGTGAACGTGAGCGTATTGAGGGCCCCAGCAACTGTGGTGGACTCAGCCACCACAGCCGTCGTCCAGCGAGCATAGCGCCGCCCTTGCGAGCCCAGCATGTTGGTCCACTGCATGGGGGACGGAGCCACAGGTGTCGAGCCACTCGCCGAGACGATCGGCGTCGCGCCGTTGGAACGCGCCATTGCGTTGGTGACAACAATCGAGAAGACGCAGTCGGCAGAGCTCAGAACCGAGGTTCGTGCGGTCAAGACGAGAGTGCCGGAACTCTGCGTCCATGCGCCCGTGCTCGTGAACTGCGTGCCAGAGTCTGTGACGGTCAGTGCCGCGTTGTCAGGGACTTGCGTGCCGGTCAGACTCGAAACGGTCACCACATCCCCAACTGCGAGAGCAACACTGGGCCGGATTGTGAACTTGAGGGTGTTCAGCGCGCCCTGCATAGTCGAGCTCTCGAGGTTTTTCTTGACCAGCCAGACTGCGGTCGGCACCGTGGCCGCGCCCAACACAGCCGTGCTCATCGCGGCAGCCGGGACGGGGCTGGCACCTGTTGCCGAGATGGTCGGGGTCGGCGCTGTTTGCGACGTGACCTTGTTAATGAGCGAGAAGGCAACCACCGTGCCGGCGTTGCTCACAACCGACTGTCCGGTCTTGACTGTCAGCACGAGCGTGCCGGTGTTCTGTGTCCACGAGTTGGCCGCGTCAAAGATTGGCGTCGCGTCGGTCACAGGCAAGCTCGTGGAGTCCGGAGTCAGCGTCCCTGTCAGTCCTGCGATCGTAACTTTGTCCATCGCGCTCAGTGCAGCACTCGGCTGCATCGTCACGGTGATGGTATTCGCGGCGCCCCGAACAGTTGATGACTCGTACACAGTGCGAGTTGTCCAGGTGGCCGTGGGGGCTCCAGACGCTGAGAGGACAGTCTGGGCGCACACGGTGGAGAGGACAGGCGCAGAGCCGGACGCAGAGACGGAGACAGCGACGGCCTGCTGCGCGGCACCCCTGTTGGTCAAGACAAACGAGAAGATGCTGTCAGCGTTGTTCGCCACGCTCGTGCCCACGGTCAGCACCAAGCTGCCTGTGTTTTGCGTCCAGGCGGCGGTGCCACCAAACTGCGCAGCTGTGTCTGTCACAGCGAGCGTGGCGGTGGTTGTCGTCTGCGTGCCTGTCAAGCCAGTCACAGTGATCTTGTCGGTAGCCACCATGGCAAGGGAAGGCCGCAGGGTGAATGTCAGAGTGTTGTCGGCACCCTGCAACGTCCTGCTTTCGGCCACAGTCGCCGTGGTCCACACACTGACAGGCGCGACACTGGCCCCGAGAATGGATGCCCACAACGGAGCCGCGACGATGGGAACAGTCCCGGTCGCTGCGGCAGTGGGTGTCACTGCGGTTTGAGCCGACGCCTTGTTGATGAGCGTGAACGACACAATCGTGTCCGCGGCGCTCGACACAGTCCCGCCCGGCGCAACGGTGAGGACCATCGACCCGGTGTCTTGCGTCCACACGCCCGTGCTCGCGAAACTCCCCGAAGCCACAGTGAGCGGAAACGTGGCATTGCTAGCCGCTTGCGTTCCGGTCAAACCTACGACACTAACGTGGTCCCCAGCAGTCATTGGGGAGCTTGGTCGAAGAGTGAGTCGGATCGTGACGTCAGCGTCACGGGTGATGGACGTTTGGTCGCAGGCTCGCACCAGCCACGTCGCAGTCGGAGCGGTGGCAGCAGCGAGGAACGCAGTGCCCATTGCTTCCGGCGCCGTCGGGCTTGACCCGGTCGCAGAGATGGTCGGCGTGACGGCAGCTTGTCCCGCAGCATTGTTGATGAGGTTCACAACGAGCACAGTGTCTGCGCTTCAGTCAGATAACGCTCCCCTGCCCCGCCTCTCCCCCCGCCCCTGGACCCCCCTCGCCCAACCTCTCCTCCTCGCTCATCTCCCGTCTCCTCCCCCTATCCGAAGGCATTCTATTCTTTCACCCTCTGCCCTCCATCCTATCCAATCTCTAGATCCTATCGACAACCAAACACACCTGTGGACGAGGAGACGGCTGTCGCAACCGTCAGGAGCAGCGTGCCGGTGTTCTGCGTCCAGACTCCAGTGGAGCCAAAGACAGCCGCCCCGGTTCCATTCAGTGGCAACGCGGCAGAGGTCGGAGTCTGGGTGCCTGTGAGCACCGAAATGGTGACCTGGTCCCCAGCAGACAGGGGAAACACGGGGCGCAGGGTGAAGGTGAGAGCGTTGGCTGCGCCACGGACTGCCGTCGCCTCAGCGTTGGTCTTCTTCGTCCACGTGTTGGTCACGGCGCCAGCAGCCCCCAAAACAGTGGCGGTCATGGCGACCGCAGCGATAGGGGAAGAGCCGGTCGCGGAGAGGGTCGGCGTGACGGCGGCCTGCGACGCCACCTTGTTGGTCAGGGTGATCGAGAACACGGTCGTGTTGACCGTCCCGACGGACTGGCCGAAGGCGACGGTGAGGACGAGAGTCCCGGTGTTCTGAGTCCAGTCACCTGTGCCATTGAACACGCCGTGGTGGGAATCGCCCAGTGCCAGACTCGAGGTGCTGGGGGGCGCTGACGACCCCGTAAGACCCTTGATGGTCACCTGGTCGCCGAAAGAGAGCGCTGCCGTGGGCTTGACGCGGAACGTCAGCGTGTTGAAAGCACCCTGCGTCGACGAGCTCTCACAGTTCACCTTCTCAGCCCACGTTGCCGTTTCGGCTGTGGCGGCAGACAGGACAGTCGCGCTCGTGAACGCCACCGCCAAGATGCCAGCGTCGCCGGAGGCTGAGATTGTCGCGGTGACAGCGGCTTGTGTCGCCCCGGGATTTTGCAAAAGGAGCCGGAACCCAGTTGGGGCGGAGTTGGCCAGCGAACGCCCGGTCCCCACAGTGAGAACCAAAGTCCCGGTGTTTTGGGTCCATGCGCCAGTGCCTGAAAACACGGTTGCCTGGAGCTCCCAAATGGAAATGGCAGTTGAGTCTGCCGTCTGGCTTCCAGTAAGACCCTGGATTGTGACCTTAGACCCGGGCCCCAGAGAGGCGGACGGCTGGACGTAGAAGGTCAGAGTGTTGAGTGCACCGCGCACAAGGGAGGACTCGGCAACTGTCCTCGTGGTCCAGGTGGCTGTCTGCGGGGTGCCGGCAGCAAGGACCGAAGTGCTCATCGGGGAGGCCGCGATGGGCGCGGAGCCAGAGGCGGCGAGGGTGGGAGTGACTGCGCCTTGCCCCGCGGCGTTGTTCACCACGACCGCTGTGACAACGGTGTCGGTGCCCGCAGGCAGCGTCTGCCCTGCGGCAACGGTCAGCACCAGCGTGCCGGTGTTCTGCGTCCAGGCCCCGGTGCTACCGAACACGGTACCCGAAACAGCGAGGGAGGTCCCGCCAGTCTGGGTCCCCGTCAAACCCGCAATGGTGAGGGCATCGGCAGCGGCCAGGACCGAGGCGGGTCGGATCGTGAACGTCAGCGTGTTCGACCCCGCCCGCAGAGCGGAGCTCTCCGCCACGATCTTGGAGGCCCAGGTGTTGGTCTGAGCGCTCGCGGCACCGAGGACGGCCGTGCCCATGGTGGTGCTGAGGACGGAGGTGGAGCCGGTGGCGCGGATGGTCGGCGTCACGGCAGCAGGGGCCCCGACGCTGTTCCGGACAGTGAGCTCGACTTGGTGCGTTGTGGTTGTGTTGACCGTGAGGTCGTGGAGCACGCTCAGCACCAGCGTGCCAGTGTTCTGGGTCCACTGCCCTGCGCAACCGTAGAGAGAGCACCCCTTGCCCCCCAGGGAAACGGCCGAGGCGTCAGGCGTGAGCGTTCCCGTCAAACCAGTGATGGTGATCTGGCCCTGTCCCTTTTCGTTGTGCCCCGAGAGCGCAACGCTCGGCTTGAAATCAAACCTGAGCACGTTGTTCCCGCCCTTAACGGTGGAGGTCTCCGCAACAGTAGCTATTGTCCATGTCGCAGCAGGCGCCGTTGCGGCACTGAGGACCGTCCCGACCAAGGACACGGACGGCACCGGGCTCGCGCCAGACACGGCGACAGTGGGCGTGACGGCGACGCTGGTTGCGTCGCTGTTGGCGACCTTGATGGTAAACTTGACAGAGGACACCGTAGGCGTCCGCACAATCAGCACAAGGGTGCCCGTGTTCTGGACCCAGGCGCCAGACCCGTCAAACTCCGGCGCTCGCTCGTGATACCAAGGCGAATAGCGATACACCGGCAACGCCGCGTTGTCAGCGGTCTGGGTGCCGGTCAGGCCGGCGACGGTGACCCGATCGCCGACGCGCAGAGGCTCCGTCGGCGTCAGCTCAAAGGTGAGAGAGTTGAGAGCGCCACGGACAGTGGTAGACTCGGAGACCGTCTTGGTCGTCCAGGAGTGCGGGCCGGCGCCTGCCGCTGCAAGAGCGTTCGAGATTGTCAGAGCGGCAGCAGCGATGGCCACACTGCCGGACGCGGCGAGCGTTGGGGCCGTCGCAGCCTGCGCCGCTGCTTTGTTGATGAGCCGCACCGACACTACGGTATCTGTCGCGGCTGAAACGTTGGCTGCAGTAGCGGTGAGCACCAGCGTCCCGGTGTTTGCAGTCCAGACCGCGCTCGAGCCGAACGCGGAGGCATGAGAGCCAGACAGGGCCAGGCTGGCAGAATCGGGGGTCTGTGAGCCTGTGAGTCCAGCAACAGTGATGGAGTCCCCAACCAGCAGGGTGGAGCTCGGTCGCAGAAGGAAGGTGAGAGTGTTCGCCGCAGACTGCATGGAGGAGGTCTGCCGGGCAAGCTTTGTTGTCCACGTGGCTGTGGGCGCCGTGCCGGCAGCAAGAACTGAGCCCATCGCGGTGGCAGCAATGGGAGTGAAGCCCGTTGCGGACACAGACGGCGTGACGGCTCCTTGAGCAGTGGCTTTGTTGGTGACGCGAATCGACACCACTGTGTCGGCCGTGATGCTCACGGTCTGGCGGAAGAACACTGTCAGCGTCAGCGTGCCCGTGTTCTGGGTCCAGGCGCCCGTGTTGCCGAAGATTGCTGCGCCCGCCCCACTCACTGGCAGTTGTGAGTTGTCCGCCGTCTGGGTGCCCGTCAACCCCGCGATGGTGATCTGATCCAGCGTCGGCAGCACCAAGCTCGGCCTCAGAGAAAAGGTCAGGGTGTTGAAAGCGCCCTGCGTCGTCGAGCTCTCACCGACAGTCGAGGTGGTCCACGTCGCGGTCTGCGCGGTGCTTGACGCAAGCACAGAGCTGGCCATGGCAGCAGACGCCACAGGGTACTTGCCGGTGGCTGTGAGTGTCGGCGTCACTGCCACCTGCGTCGTGGCAGCGTTTCGAAGGATAATGGAAAAGACAGAGTCGGTTGAGCTGCTCACGGTCTGGCCCATGGCCACGGTCAAAAGCAGAGTGCCCGTGCTCTGCGTCCACGCCCCCGAGCTCCCGAACAGCGCAGCGTTTGCGGCGGCTACCGCCATCGTTGCGTTGTCCACAGTCTGACTCCCAGTCAGCCCAGCTACTGTCAGGCGAGCACCAGCGGGGAGCGGAACTCCGGGCCGAACCGTGAACGTCAGAGTGTTGTAGCCGCCACGCACGGTGGAACTCTCAGAGTTACTTTTGGTGGTCCACGAGGCTGCAGCCACACTGGCAGACAGCAGCGACGACACCATGTTTACAGCCATGATGGGGTTGGCCCCCGTGGCCCAGACGCGCGGGGTGACCGAAGCCTGCGCCCACGCTTTGTTCACGACGATAATCGTCACGACGGTGTCCGAGCCGCTCGGCACCGGCAGCGCCGCCGTCAAAATGAGAGTCCCTGTGGCCTGCGT
Organism: Goniomonas avonlea; assembly: GCA_003573635.1. Taxonomy (NCBI): domain Eukaryota; class Cryptophyceae; order Goniomonadida; family Goniomonadaceae; genus Goniomonas; species Goniomonas avonlea. Next base: position 1,059 of record QUTJ01031802.1, on the reverse strand, counting down.
CCACGCGCCCTTGCCACCAAAAACACCTCCGTCGCCCGTTACCGCAAGGTCGGTCTTGTCCGGCGTCTGTGTCCCCGTCAAGCCCGCGATTGTCACCTTGTCGTTTGCAGCCAGCGCCACGCTCGGCCGCAGAGTGAGCGTGACACTGTTGGCCGCGCTCTGTGTCGTGTGGGTCTCCGCGCTCGACCACACAGTCCACGTCGCAGCAGGCGCGGTCGCAGCCCCCAGCACCGCAGTCAGGGCCGTCGGCGCAATGGGCACGTTGCCCGTGGCTGACATGCTTGGCACAACGGCGGTCTGCGCTGCGCCGGGGTTCACCAAGGCGACCGCGAACACGGAGTCGGCACCGTTGCCGACGCTCTGCCCGCTCGCCACCGTGAGCACGAGAGTGCCCGTGCTCTGAGTCCAGGCCCCAGTGGAGCCGAAGACGGCAGCGTGGGTGCCTGTGACGGTGAGGGTGCCGTCCGGAGTCTGTGTCCCTGTGAGGCCGGTGACAGAGATCTTGTCTCCCTCGCCGAGTGCCGCACACGGTTTGACGGTCACCTGCGGCGTGGGTCAGAGAATCCTATCGCTGTTGCGAGAATCCCTGCCCTTTCCCTCGCTTCCTGCCTCTCGTTTGTCCTCCCTTCCCTTTCAATGTCTCTCCCTCTTTCACCCAGTCTCGCCGCCTCTGTTGCTCCCGATCTCTGCCCCGTTCCCCGTACCTGAATAGTGTTGGAGGCGCCGTGGACAGTGGAAGACTCAGTGATGGTCTTCACGGTCCAGGTCGTTGGTGGTGCGAGCGAGGCAGAGAGAATAGCTGACCCCATAGGAGCTGCAGCAGCACTCACTGGTGGCTGGACCAACGACACCTGGTGGAGGACAACAGTCACTTGCTGCACATGCCAACACAGGAAAGGGAGACGGACAGCGGAGGGAGAAGGGGGGGGCGTGCTTCTGTGATCATGCCAACAAAGGGAGTCGAAACAGAGGCAGAAGCAGAGCGAGAAGCAACGGGGAGGGGGGACGCGTGTTGACGCCAACAAGGGGAGACGAAACAGAGGAAAGAGGGAGGAGAGG
>QUTJ01031801.1:0-20161 GCA_003573635.1 Goniomonas avonlea | reverse complement strand
CCTGCAGGAACCGGGTTTGAACTTCGACCAAAGTACCCTTCAGCGCCTTTGGGAACCAGGAGCTCCGGTTAGGGTCGTACACGCGAGCAATCATAGGGAAGACCTCTTCGTCGTCAATAGTCTGCGAAACAGTTGGTTGACTTTGGTGCTGGAACCTTGAGCGAAGTTGATCCGTTGAAACCGAGTCACAGCCCACCACGCCAAGCAACAACCCGCGAGGCCAATGCACCAACTGTTCACGCCTCACGGCTCACGGCTCACCGGTACTGACTCAACATCGGGGTACTGAGCAAACTCGGCAAGGGTGGACCTCAGCAGCCATTGTCGGAACAACCTCGATGCGACCCATGCCAAGGCGGACGCAGGAAGGAGGCCAACGAGGAAGAGCAATCCGAGCGGCTGTATTCAATCATGGTCGGTAAGGGACTGTCGAAGGGACGTTCGATACTGACCTCAGATCGGTAATTGCCCGTTCCAACAGCAACACTGAAAACGATCCCAGTCCAAAGGGTGGTGCCCAGCAATCCAACAGTGAGGTCGTTCATGAAACCGTGATAGTATGGCTGGAAGATGAGGAACATCACAAGCAGCACAACCTGGGAGAATTATTATTCTGATACAATCAGCGCAAGATTCTGAAGCCGTAACAACCGAAACCAACCTGAAATGAAGTGAAGAGGAACGCAAGTAAGCCAGGGAACTCTCGGAAGACCAAGAATGCGGTTGTGAGACACAAGTTGAGCCCTTGCTGTAGGATATCCAGCCTTGAGTGAGCGCGAGCTAGCAGGTTGTATGAGCCAGGATCGTTGACGTGCATAATCGTAGAGTACATCAAACTGATCTGCAAGCAATCAAGGTGAGTGCTGCGTTTTCGGGGAGTTGCATGCGCTCACTGCAAAGAAGATAATGAGAGCGATGGAGAGGGCAAACAGCGAAATGTGGACGGCTCCGGAGCCACAGGTCACGTCCCAGTTGTAGTTTTTCCCAAACGGAGGCTCGTCACCAACATCAAAATATCTGCAAGAAACATCAACTGTCTGCTTGATGATGACACCATTGTTGCGCTCACCGACAATCCAGAAACGCCAGGAGGACCGGTGCAAGCGGATCGGAGAACGTCTGGATGATGCCGAGCAGGAAGCGAAGCAATCGAGCAGGCCAATGGCGAGACAAAGACCCTTTCGCCAGGGAATACGTCACGAAGCACATTGATGCTACTGTGGCAACAACCTGCGTTTTGGTTACTTCCATTTTGGCGGGAGTACAAATGGTTTGTGTGGGATGAGCTCACCAGCGCAGCTGCGATGGAATAGGCGAAATAAAAACTTTCAAGGGGCAAATCTGGAGCAGGAAGTGAAAATATCCGAGCGAACTCTGAAACCTCTGCAGTGTGCCATTAGCTCTCTCGTGACGAGTCACGAATCTGAGCGGAAAAAGGAAAGTTGGAGCCCAAAGACGGTGCTCACCGACGAGGTTTCGGGGAGTGAAAACATTTCCGAGGCAGAGTTGAATCACAAATAGGCAGGCCGCCAGTTTCGACGCAATGTAGATTTTCTTGTACGACTGCTCAAGTCGGTTACGACAGCTGCCGTGAATGCCATGGCCACAGACACACCTCGTTTTTCTGCAAGAAGTAAAGAGTTTCGAAAGCTGCATTGCTCAACTCAGACAAAGAAATCCCAGCAAAATTCTGGCCGGGTTCAGGCTCGTCGTCGTCATCACCAACCACTGAAGGCTCGCGAGGCATGATCGCACGCTCGTCGTTGGGCAGGAAGATTCATCGTGTCTGAACCTCTCGCCGGAGCGGCTGACCACTGTTGGTGCTGTAATGTTAGATGAGAAAACGCGCTCGTCAACTACGACGTGGTGCCGCGGCCCACCCGCTTGCCGTTGTCCGGAAAATTGTGGTGCTGTCCAAGACATATTTATTAATCTTTGGACAGATATTTTTTCAACCTCGCGCCAAAAATCAATTTTTAAAAGCACAAAAATATTTGAAAACGAGCGGCAAAGAAATGTCGAGTTTTCAATTTTTGGTTGAACGTGACGGGTGTCACACAGGACTTATCCGCGGCTTTTTCTGAGGCCGCGGCACACGAAAATCTCGCCCATTATCGCGCTCGCTGGGTATGTCATCTTGACTCAACTCGTCATATATTTTTATTGAGGCCCCAATGCCGCCCAATGATCAATCCCACGAATCCCAATTCCTTCGGTTCATCTAGTGTACTGTACTGTCTGTACTCTTCTCTCTCACACACATCACTGAATTATCCCATACATGTACATTGCAAGTCTTGAGATAATCCCTTTCGACAACTGTGACTGCTGCAGTTTCCTAGGTGCTTGAATTCTCTCTCTGTGTGTTAATTTCAAGTTTTGGTTTTTTGGACTGACTGCGACCCCTTCGACTGGGAGGGTCGGCCATCAGTCTGAGTCCCCGAGACCCCTTTGCAAGGAAAAAACGGGAATTATCTGTTCATTAGCAGACAGTGTGTAAGTTCCCAGTTTCTGTTCGGTCAGACCGTAGCGGAAATTGTTAATAATCCCAGCCGAGCAAACTAGGGAGGTGTAAATCTCCAAAGCCATCTCCATTTTTTGACGCAAATTCGATGGCGCTCGGAGGCCGCCTTATTGGTGGCATGGCTGTGCAGTTGCTGAGGCGAGGGGCTTCAAATGTCGTGTTTTCACGACCCCAAAAGTGTGCTTCGTTGGCGAATCCTGAAGCCGCGGTTCCTGAGGTGGACTCGCTGTTCAACTTTATCGCCTCGCCCAATACCGAGCCGCTCGAAATGCTGAAGGACACCCACGATCGCGTGCACACCTACCTTCGCATATCTCTCACTGAAAAATGTGGGTGTTGAAACGTGCTTCCTTTGGGCGGTTACATGTTTACCCCTCCCTAGGCAATTTGCGCTGCACATACTGCATGGGTCCCAACGGAGTGGACTCCCTTACTCCGAGAAATGAGCTTCTCACGACGGATGAAATCGTCAAAATTGCAGGATTGTTTGTTCGTGGAGGTGTTACCAAGATTCGGCTGACAGGGGGCGAGCCACTGGTACGATCTCGATTCTTCGCAGCGCTGCTGACGACACCTCAGATTCGGAAGGATATTGAAGAGCTTTGTGAGCGGATCGGGGAACTACGATCTGATGGCTTGCAAACATTTGGCATGACTACTAATGGGATCACTCTTGCAAAAAAGCTCCCCCGCCTTCATGCTGCCGGTCTCAACAAGCTGAACATCTCGCTGGACACTCTGGACCCGCACAAGGTACCTTGTCCCCTCCGATGAATCTCTTGTAATCCTCAACAGTTTGTTCTTATCACGCGCAAGAATGGTTACGATAAAGTCCGGGCCGCAATCGATGCAGCAATTGAGTACGGATACAGGTTCGTTTGCGCTGCTTGCAATTGGTTGTTGTTTACATGGCTTGCCAGGCCGAAGATCAACAATGTGGTGATGCGTGGCCTGAATGACGACGAGGTGGTCAATTTTGTCGCATTAACAAAAGATCAACCCGTCCAGATTCGGTGGGTGATTTTCACTCTCCTGCCTTCTTCCGCTTATTACTGCCCACAGATTCATCGAGTATATGCCTTTTGATGGAAATCAATGGAAAGATACTAAGCTCGTCCCGTACTTCGAGTTGATTGATAGAATTCAGCAACACTTCGGACTGCCGTTGGAACGGCTGGAGGACCACAAGAACGCCACGTCCAAGACGTTTCAGTTGCCAGGACATGTTGGCTCGGTGCGCCGTTCGTGTCACACTTTCGTTGCAATTTCGCCATCACAACGACCCTTTTATGCACTTCGTGTGCTTTTTTTGCCTCTTGGGTGGCTTTGATCTCAGGATTATCCTCACAGATCGGCTTCATCACGTCAATGTCAGACCACTTTTGTGGTTCTTGTAACCGGTTGCGCATCACAGCCGATGGAAACCTCAAAGTGTGCTTGTTCGGAAACACTGAGGTGTGTCCGCTGTACTCACCTAGCATGTTTTTGATGCGTGTTGAGTACTCCTCGTGAGCATTGCGCTTCATGTAGTTCAGATGATGATCCCTATGTGAACGTGGAAATGTTCTCATTGCAGATTTGTTATTATCGATGAATTCACCGATAGAATTGTTCTCGACGTTCGTAATTCTGTGACGCACACTTGGATCGCCGTAGCGTTGATGTGTCCTTTAATCACCCCGGTGCCTCTGGTCACACCCCTCTGCTAGGTCTCGTGACTACGTTGCCGTACTACTTTTATATATCATGGAAAGCATACTCTGATCTGCGAATATTTGGGAGGAAATCGACCACTCTGTTCTATCCTGGACCAATCCATTAACACAATCTTGAGCTCTATTGCAAGCCATTCACGGACTACCTTTCAGGGAGAAAAGGAGGGAGGGGGGAGGGAGGGAGTATTCCCAGTAATTCCAGATTCCGTATCTGGGATTCCGCAATCCCAGATTCCGTAGATTTAGTAATCCCAGATTCCGAATCGTAACCTGAGCCACACAAACACACCTGCTTCATACGTACCTGAGAGGCATACACGCATACCTGAGCCACACCAACACATCTGCTTCATAGGTACCTGTGAGGCATACAAGCATAGACTTCACGCATCGCAACTTTGTGGCTCACCTGATTCATATGTACCTGAGAGGCATACAAGCATAGACTTCACGCATCGCAACTTTGTGGCTCACCCCGCGGCCTCTCTCAGGTAAGTCTCCGCGATGCCATCCGCGATGGCGCGTCAGACGACGAGCTCCGTGACGTCGTGTCCCTGGCTGTCAAAAAGAAGAAGGCTCGCCACGCTGGCATGCACGAGCTGGCCCTTTCCAAGAACCGCCCAATGGTCCGAATTGGGGGTTAGGGCATCTGGTTGGGCTTCCTTACCTGTCCGCGCCCAGGTACATATTTGGCGTATTCGTTAGCACAGAAATCTCCGTTTGGGCATCTATCTCCGTTCGGGCATCTGGTTGGGCCTCCTTGCCCGTACGCGCTGGTACATATCAGGAGTTTTCATTAGGACATCCGCGTTAAGGCATCTTTCGGGCGTCCTCCGTGTGGGTCGCTCGTCTACTTAACACCAAGAAAGCCCCGTTCTGAAAGTGGATTGACAATTCACTAGTTCTTTGAGTGTCAAATAGAGCACAGATGTGAGAAACTAAGACGATCGGAGGAGACCGCACTGCAGGCCTGCTCCTCTCTCTGTTGTGTACTGGACAAGAGGATGTATGCGCTGCCTCTCTGATGATGTATGGGCGACGAGCTCGTCTGTCCGTTGTGGACTGGACAAATCTGCTATTGGGATGCAGATGACGTATGGTCGCCGTCCGTGTATTTTGGAGTGTGCATTTTCTGGACACTTGACGTGCAACTAGGCTTGAATAGGAGTTTCTCAGGAGGCTCCGACTTGGAAGAACTTGAGCACGGCGTTGCCGATAGATAGTGTTCCAAGACGCGTGAGTGTGCAAGTGGGCTTGAATAGGAGTTTTCTCAGGAGGCCCTTGTCTGTGACAGCAACTCATGATCAATATCCGACTTGGAAGAACTTGGGCACGACGTTGCCGATAAATAATGAACCAAGACACATGAGTCGACGACTATTGCCTGAGGATTGGGGAAAGATACGCTCGATGAAACGCTCAGCCCAAGGACAATAATGCTGAATCGTTGGATGCAGTCCTGGATGGTTTGAATCCTCCTCGCCCTCCTTTGAATGGCACGGGGCGACCAAAGTTTAACCAGTTGAACTCTGGCTGCTCTGCAGTTCCTAACTCTCTCACACAAGTTCTCGCCCAGTCGCGATTGTCCAAGAACAGAGTCTTTCTTTTTGTTTCAGGCAAACGCGCGGGCACTGACTTTATTACACTTTGTGGCTATCAGCGATCTCCCTTCGTTGCGAAAAATTCAGTTATTGGAACATTAGAACACAAGAGCAGCCCCGAGAACAAGACGCCCGTAAGTATTGTACAGTATCGCCTACAACCCTCCGTGTACTGCGAATGGGGATACCCCGATCGCTGCGGAGGGAAACCCGATCGCGAGGAAAGTCACCACCAGTACTGGGGGTAGCTCCGCCCCGGGAAGATGTTGTTACCAAGCAAAGCCACCAAAAACATGATGGAAACCCCGAGACCAATGGGGATCAACACGTACCACCAACCCAGCGCCTGCACGTGAGTCAGACTACAGGTGCCGTGCCACATTAATGGCAATTGGCAAGCATAGAATCGCACCTCAATAGCAGCTCCCCCGATAACAGCGATGAGGGCTGTGGCACCACCAGGTGGATGGGTCGTTTCTGTCATATCCATGATGAAAATCGAGCCCGAGACCGCCAAAGTTGGAGCAAGCCAGTCAACATACGGAAGCACCCATTTGCGAAGTCCCATGCCCCACAGCGCTGAGAGCAAGTGTCCACCGAAAAGATTCCGTGGCTGTTGGTGAGTCAGTCAGCCTGCGAGCAAAGATACCCGATGCCGATTTATGTGCCGGACCATCTGGTTTAACATGGGGACATACCTGTGCCAACGGCGCTTTGTAGGCATCATATAGCAGCACAGCGGTGGCTCCAAACGATCCAACTAGCATTGTGGCGTCTGCGCTGTGGTCCAGATCTCTCAGAAAGAAATAGTGGATCAGACTGAGAGGCAAAATGCCGCAAAAAGCCAAAATGAAGTTTTGTAATATTGGCTCAATCGCGCTGCGCTCCGGGCGCGTTTTGCCCTGACCCCGAAATTTGTGGAAGTATTCGAAGATAGGCCCCAGCGGGGAGGTCGGCTTGACGGCAACCAGCGGGGCAGCAGGGGCACCTTGAGCTTTTTCTAAGGCTCCGATAACGTTTGGTAGAGATACAGGGGCGGCTGGCTCTGTTAGTGAGGCGGCCGGCATCCCAGGCTGAGCAATGATCACAACGTCATGATTCCGAATCGGGTAGATCCCAGTGTTCACACTACGAGTGAGGATTGCCCGCCCACACTTGCAGTGGGACACAGATAGCCCACTGAGAAGTTTTTCCAACGCTTGGCTAGACGTCCAACCAGAGGGGAGTTTGCTCCGACCGGGTGAGCAGGTTCCGGCGCCGCCATTCAACCATTCTGCACACGCACCACAAGTGGCACACGACGAGTTCGTTGAAAAGTGAAATATCGCACAATCTTCACAGTAACAGGACGCGCAGTTCGGACACTCTGTTGGCTTTCGGCACAAGTTGTTACACAACTTGCAAGCCCAGTCCGTGGAGTTCAATGGGCAGGTGACACAATCACTGCAAGTCATCTCGAGCAGCGGGATGTCGGAGTTTGCAGGCCATTTCGAGAGGCTCTCGGGCTGGAAATACATGCTTACAAAAGGAACACCTAGCCTTGTACTCGGGCTTCCTTCTCAGCCCTTGGCCTGTGGCTGTCCTGATCTCAGTCCATCTCCCTGCCACACCACAAATCAGAAATCGGCGGAGGCCGATTTGTTTGGGTTGCATTCGTGATCAAAAACCCGACCAGCAAACCAAATCTGGCAAAATAACCCTCCGACAATTGTATCAAGCAGGTACGGTATGCTCCGTCAATTATGACGGTTAGCATTTTCGTGAAGTTTCGTCGCCAAAATTGGCTCTAAAATTAAAATTCCGCCGGTCGGAGGACCTCGAAACGCTTCAACAAGTTGGGTATGTCGGTCTCGTTTCTGGGTATCATCTCGTTCCTCCGCCTGTCAGCTCTTGCCCAAAATCTTTCTGTGAGCTCAGAGAGAGAGAGAGAGAGAGAGAGAGAGATTATTGCTCAGCGATTCGAGTGTGGACGGTAAAGAGGGCGAGGAGGTTGTTCGGAAAGGTGGGTGGTGAGCGAGAGAGAAGAGGACTCAAGTCATTCAGGAACCGCTGAGCGAGAGAGAGAACAGACTCACTAGTAGCCACGGATCCGTAGAGAGAGATCATTAAATTACCTAGGAACTGCATAGCAGCCACGGATCCTTGGAGTAGATCTCGGGGTACGAAATAGCGATCGAATTGCAGCAGCGGCCAATTCCAGACTTCGACGATGACGACGCAACAAGCCCCTTTGTTGATGAAAGTGTTGCTGCTGTGGATGAACCAACTCGCCAACTTTGCCGCAATGCCTCGCGTTCGCGGTTGAAAAATAGCAACAGCGCCAGTCTCCGCAGGCCTCTCGCCATCCCTCCCTCTCGCCCTCTTCTCCCTCTCCCTCTCGCCCCTCTCTCTCTCCCCCTCTCCCCCTCCCCCCCTTCTCTCCCTCTCCCCTAGTCAGCAGCAGGACAGCTTAAGTGTGGAGGCTTAATGCTCTCGCCCACCCACACTCTAAGGACAACGCGCTGGAATCAGCGATACATATTTATTTGACCGCTGGGGGTGGGAGGTTTAATCCTCCTCATCCTCGTCCTCATCCTCGAGAGCGATGGACTCGCCGAACTCCTGGGGAATCTCCTGAAGGTCAGCCTCCTCAGCGGTCTGCGGCAAGAGTTACAACGGACAAATCGAGCAAAACGGGAGCAAAGGGATATACCTGGTAGATGTGGCTTTCGATGCCCTTGATTTTCTTAAGCTCGGCGTCGATCTTATCGATGGCAGCCTTGTCCTTCTTCTCGGCCTTGGCGAGAGAGGCCTTGGCGACCTTGAGCTCAGCACGGAGCTTGGCGAGGGCCTTCTTGGCAGCGTTGAGGCCGGCAAGGAGGTGCTTGGGCATCTTGCCGAGGTTCTTCTTGGCGGCAGCGAGCTTCTTCTTCGCTTCGGCGAGCTTCTTTGTGAGCGACGCCTCCATCTTGGACACCAGAGACTTGAGCTTGGTGGTCTCGTACAGCTTGCCCTCCTCAACCTCCAGGTCCTGTCCCAAAAGATTGAGCTCCATTGACAAAACCTGGATAGAGTCCACGCACCGACACGACATCCTCCATTTCGCCCAACTCGCCCTCGATATCCATGCCACTCAGATCGCTGAGGCTCTCAGCGTTCTCAGCCAAGAGGGTCTTGATTGAGGAAACGACCTTGCCCTTGATCGGCTTCTCTTCATCATCATCGGACTTCTTGGAGGGCTTGGTGGACTTCTTGGTGGACTTCTTGGAGGACTTCTTCGACGAGGACTTAACGTCATCGCCCAGAGAGCCGACCATGCTCTTGAGCTTGCGCACAAACCTGAGCGATGCCTTGTGGGCAGCCATCATCTTGCGGAGCTTGTCGTGAAGCGCCTTCGTCCTTCGGCTGATCTTGGAAAGAGCACGCTTCCTGATCTCGGCCGCGCGCTTCTTGATATCAGCAATCTTGGCCTCCTGCTCACAGAAACATCACTGAGTCCACTCTTTGATGATATTCATGGCACATCATAAAACGATCGAACACTCCAATGCCGGACAGAACAGCAGCAACAACTGTTGTGCGCACCTCAGCCTTGATAGCCTTTTGGATGCGCACAATCTTGGCCTTGAAGTGATCAATGTCCTTGCTCAAAACCTTGCGCTTGCTCAAAAGCTTCTTCTTGATTCCGGAAAGCTCAGTGGCGAACTCGTCGAGTTGAGCCTTGGGGACGGAACCGGCCTTCTTCAAAATGCGGGGGAGGCTCTTCTGCAAAGACACAACCTCCGACGCCTCCACATCAACATCCGGCTCGAAAGCGGACTCGTGGGTATCATAGTCAACATCGTAATCGCCAGCCACGGACACGGCAAGCAATGCGAGGAGGGCAATGGCAGACAAGACAACCTTCATTGCGAACTTGCTGGAACCGAGGTGGGTTTTATTTTATGCTCTATCCCGAAAATTCATTATCGTCAGTTTATCAAAGTCGTGTTACGAGCCGCGTCTTTAATGGCCAAGCGCTACTTCGCTAACTAGGGCTACTGCTTGGAAGCAGACAAGCCAGATAACGGTTCCTCCGGATACAGAAAGTCGCGCACTCTTCGGTCCCGCCAAACCAGAGAGGTTCCATGGCCTCGGATGGCTCGCTCCAGTACCGCGACATCAAGATCGGCGGCAGGACTGACAGCGTAAGTTCTTCCGTTGTTCTGGAACTTATCTTTGGTCCTTAATTCGTGGCGCAGCCCAACGGCATCTTGGTCATTAATAAGTCTGGCTTCGAATGGTCGAAGGAGCGGAAGAAGCTGAGGTGCGTCACTTCTCAGGGCTTCCTGTTTTGACGCCGGCCTGCAGTGTCCCTGGATCAGATGTTTTGAGCGCGTCTTGGTTGCGGCTTGGTGTCAATTTTCAACTTTGCCTTGTCCGAAGCAGTGACGAGGCACCAGTCAGGCTGAATGGCTTCTTGGACCGGGTGAGCACCCTGCTCAGAGAGAACAACAATGGTTCAGAACCCATACTTTTGCAGGATTTTGAGAACATTAAGAGTTTTTTGAGCGAACACTTCTCGGTCAGCTTGAAGCGTCGCGAGCGATCAACCAAGGGTTGGAATTGGGGCGAACTCGCTGTCGAAGGTGCTGCCCACGCTGGGCATCTTTTCTCTGACCTTGTGCAGGGTCCACGTTGAACTTCAACGTGGATGGGCATCTTGGTTTCAACTTGGACCTCACTGATGTGTCACACACTCAAGTCATTGTGAGTTTTTCTTCGCAATGTCATGTCACCGACTCACACTCAATTCGCAGGAAGGGAAGAATGAGGTCGCAATCGAGTTCCATCAAGACGATACAATGTCTCGCCAGGTATCTTCACCATGTTTGGCTGCCGTTGTTCCCTTTTCACTCTTCTGCAGGAGGAGAGTTTGTTAGAGTTGCGATTTTACATCCCAGAGCAAGAGGGTGAGGAGGATGAAGCAAATCCCTCCGAGGTGAGAAACGTTTGACAAGATTTGTGGCCTTGACTAACTAGGTCCAGTTGCTGCACAAACAAATCATGGATAAAGCGCGGCTTCAATCATTCTCCGGTGATCTCATCGCCTCGGTGTCTGAGGTCCCCGTCGTGGTCCCAAGGTCAGTGTGAAGACTGTTACACTGTATTTTGTCTATTTTTCTTCGTTTTTCAGCTTTCGAACGAACCGCCTTGCTCTGTTCTGACCTCGTACCAGAGGCAAGAACGACATCGAATTCTACTCATCGTTCTTCAAAATGCACGGCAAATCTGCCGACTTCAAGATTATGTACACCGCTATCCAGGGCCTGTACTTGCTGCCCAAGCCGAACAACAGTCATCGTAACGTCGTTATCAACTTGGACCCTCCGATCCGCAAGGGTCAAACTACTTACTCTCACATGTGCGCATTTTTGACTTTTTTTTCTCCTTCACTGCAATCAGTTTGCTGCTCCATTGGCGCGCCAAATCGGATGAATATATCAAATGTGACCCCATCTGTTGTGGCGAACATTGTTCAAACTCCTTTTCCACATATGACACCCCCCCCCCTCTTCCTCCTGCCCCCTTTGTCTTCCCTCCGTCCTCTGTCCGGCTGGCTTCTTTGTCCCCCCCCCCCCTCTCCCCGCGTCCTCAGGTCAGAAAGTGTCAGCATGTGCCACACATCCCATCACCCTAGTGACTAACGAGGGCGACACGTCGAGCTGAGACTTTTGTCGTCTTTGGAGGCGACACACCTGATCCCGTTTGAACCAGTGCCAAGAACTAACAATCCTCCAGTGTGGCCTTGATTCCCGAGGATATCCAAGTCGAAGTCGACGTGGCGCTCACCCCTGAGGTTCTTAAATCGAAGTACAAGGATGAGCTGCAGACGACCATGTCTGGTCCGATGTTCGACGTTGTCGTCAAGGTGAGCTTTCGACAGCTTTTCTTGACACACACCACTATGTGAGAGTGCCTGCGGGAGTATTGTCGAGCATGACGCGTCCCTTGCTGTTCTGTGTGCGGTGGAGGGGGGCGAGAAGGCCACACCACTTCACCTCCAACTGCACACCCCCGAACTTGCATATGGGTAAACGCCACCGTATCCCGCATTTTCTACCCCTTACACTCCTCGCAGCTGTTCCGTGCTTTGACCGGCAGGAAGATTGTGGCACCAGGATCGTTCCGAACTGCTAACAAGCACTGCTGCATCCGCTGCTCTATCGGCGTGAGTCGTTGTTAAGGGGGGGGTTGTTCCTGTTCTCTGTTGTCAGGATGCGCTTGGACGTTTCGCTCACTACGAACTTTGTTCCGGCACAAAGGCTCCCACCAACCCTGCTGCGCAGGCAAATCCGGGTCACCTGTACCTGTTGGAAAAAAGTTTCTTTTTCTTGGACAAGCCGCCAACGCACGTTCGATACGAAGAGGTGACAACTTGCTTGGCCATTGCCGTCCTTGCCGTGCAATGGGTTCTACCCTAACGCTGTTTGAAGTGATACTTCGGGCGCCCACCACCACGACCTCGCTCACTGTTTGAACCCGTGATGCTCGAACACCCACGCACAGATCAGTGCACTTCGTTTCGGCATGGTTTTCGATCGCTGGCCGCACAATCATGCACCTCACGCGCATGCATCGCGCTCACCCAGCTTCCAGATCTCCGAGGTCAGTTTTGAGCGCACGGACGAATACCAGACAAGCGACGGGGGTTCGTTCGATGTGCGATTCAAGCTCAAGAGCGGTACCGCTTTTGTGTTTTCCCAGATCCTTCGCTCTGAGTACACTGGCTTCTTCAACTGGATCAGAACGAAGAAGCTGCGAATCAAGAATATTGAGGAGGTCAGTTCTGCCCCCTCACTCCTCGACGAGTAGCCAGAGCGTTCACGCACCTTAGTAGCGTGCTGCGACCCGCGGCTCCGGATCCCCCCCCCTCCCTCTCCAGACAGTTCAGGATTTGTGGCTCTCAATGGTTCCCGAATATTTTGAATTTTCTCTCTCTCCCCCCTCCCGCCCCCTGCTCCTCGGCAGATCTCTGGTTCTCTGGCGACGCTAATAGGTCAACCCTCAGATGATGGCGACTCGTGTGGAGCGAGGCGGTGACGAACCTGATGTGGCTGCAGACGACTTGTACATTCGCCGTATGCAGCAACAGGCCGCTGAGGACGAAGGTGCGTCTGCGTGTGTCTCTCGCTGTATACCTCTTCTCCCGCTCTCTCTCTCTCTCTCTCTCTCTCTCTCTCTCTCTCTCTCTCTCTCTCTCTCTCTCTCTCTCTCTCTCTCTCTCTCTCCCTCTCTCTTATCATTGCCTTACCTTATTGCCGTCCACAGAGGACAGTGAAGAAGAAGACGCTGACTTCGACCCCACCAAAGCCAAGAAGGGCAAGAAGGCCGGGTCAGATGACGATGATGAATCCTCCGGTGGTAGTGGAAAGGACAGTGATGACTCTGACAGGTTTGCCATCCCTCCCGCTTCTCCCTCCCTTGTTCACTCGCTCCTGTTGACCTCTACTGTGCGCGCGTGTTACCCCGCATGCAGATTCTCTCTCTCGTTCTCTCGTTCTCTCGTAGTCTCGGATCACTTCCAACTCTCTCTGCTGCAGTGAGGACGAGGAAAGCGAAGGTGGGAGCTCGGACGACGAGGCACCAAAGAAAGCATCCCGCCCAGCAGCCAAGAAATCGTCCTCGGCAGGATCGGTCCGTTTATTCGTGTTTGTGTGTGTGAAGCTGTCTTGTGCGCTTGTGTGCATCCACGAGGTGTCGTACCGTGGCTTTTCGTGGCGTTTCGTTTCGTGTCCTGTCGAAAGAGTTTCAGCTTGAGTGGAGTTGCAGCGTCGTCAAGATTGCCAAGTGTAGACGCACCTAACACCTAATTTTCAGGACAAGTCTGCGATAAAGAAGGCTAAGGCGAAGAAGGACCCCAACGCCCCTAAGCGCGCCACCACTGCTTTCTTTGCGTTCGGTGCCGAGATGCGACCGAAACTCAAGGAGGAGAACCCCTCGTTGGTGCGATTTTTGAGTTGGCGTTGCTATTCGACGTCGGTGCGACGTCGAGTTGACCATTGTATTGTTCAACCTTGTTGCTTCCACAGCTACCATGACCACCACTCCCACCACCGCCACAATCACAGGGTTTTGCCAAACTTTTGCGGGTGAGGTGCGACACAAGGCGTGGTAGGCGTGGGAGGCGTGGGAGGCGTGGATCCCCCCTCACATCCAAGTATCTGTAGCTAAGGCTGCGGAAGGGCTGGCCGGTGCAGTTTGCACCTAACATCCGCCTCACAGTCTGTGACCGAGGTTGCGAAAGAGCTTGGTGTTCGTTGGAAAGCCCTCAGTGAAGAAGAGAAGCAGCCGTACAACGAAATCGCGGCCAAGGACAAGATCCGTGCGGACGCAGAAAGGGCCGACTACACCAAGCCCGACAGTGATAGTGACGATAGTGATGCCGGCGCGGGATCGAAGCGCAAGGGGAAGAGTGATGGGGTGAGCGACTGGCAATCTGCTTATGCTCTCTTCCCCTCTCTCTCGCTCGGATTGTTTTTCTCTCTCCTCGGAGTGTCCTCTCTCTCTCTTCGGCTTATCTGCTCTTTCACACACACACACACACTCTCTCTCTCTCTCGCCCCCTCCGTCCCCTCTGCCCACCCCGAAATGAGTCTTTCCCACTTAACAATGTCTCAGGCAAAGAAGAAGAAGGCGAAGAAGGATCCCAACGCGCCCAAGCGCGCCACAACTGCCTTCTTCGCCTTTAGCAACGAACAACGCGCGAAGCTCAAGGAGGAGAACCCGTCAATGGTACGCAGGGAGTTTATGATGAGCAGTTACAGCATCTCACCGCATTCGGCATCTGTATCGGCGAGTGGCTGTAGGCTCCACCGTTTTGTCTTCCAGTCCGAAGGGCGTGATAAAAATGTACCAGGTTCATCTGACCCGCGTGCGACAGAGCATGACCGATCTGTCCAAAGAGCTTGGGGTTCGTTGGAAGGCGCTCAGCGAAGAAGAGAAGCAGCCGTACAACGAAATCGCTGCCAAGGACAAGATCCGTGCTGACGCGGAAAAGGCCGACTACACCAAGCCCGATAGCGACAGCGATAGTGACAGTGACGATGGGGGCAAGAAGCGGAAAGGCAAGGGTGACGGGGTAAGTATTTCGCTTGGCTTTCGCTTCTCTCCCAGAGGGAGGGACTGAGAATCTAGTGCCTCTCCTTCCTTCTCCTCTCCTCCATGCTTGCCATGGTGAGTCCTGACAGGGCTGTTGCTCCTCTCCATTATCCTTCCTCCTCCTCCATGCTTGCGATGGAGTTCTGACAGAGCTGTTGCTCCTCTCCGCTCTCCTTCCTTCCCTGGTTTGGTTTTCTGACACTGAGGCAATTTTCTCAGGCCAAGAAGAAGAAGGCGAAGAAGGACCCCAACGCACCCAAGCGCGCCACAACTGCCTTCTTCGCGTTCGGTGCAGAAATGCGAGCAAAGATCAAAGAAGAGAACCCGTCCTTGGTGGGGATATTTCATGGATTCCTGCCACTTTTTCTTGTTTCCGTGTTCACTTTTTCTGGCATTTTGATTGCATTCAGTTTGCAGTGCATTAACAGCCCAATGGATGGTTAGTTTCTAATCACTCCCACTCCACACCCTTTCCCTTCGGAGCGATTGTTTTTTGATATCACACCTTGGGTTCGCGCATGCGCTGTGCTGCTACATCTGGACAGGGACTGACTCCGACTGACAGAGCATGACTGAGCTTTCCAAGGAGCTGGGTGTGAGATGGAAGGCGCTGAGTGAGGAGGAGAAGCAGCCATATAACGATATTGCTGCCGCGGATAAGAAACGAGCAGCCGAGGAGCAGGTAGGCACACGACTGTCCTTCCACCCCCTTGCTCCGTTTGCTTCGCTACCTCCATTCTCCTTCCCCGCTGTAGTTGGTCTGACCTTGCCGCAGGCTGAGTACAAAAAGGGCGGTGGTGGCAGCGGTGCAAGTGAGGTGAAAAAGAAGGCGCCACCTCCGAAGGCCGCGGACGCAGACAGCAGTTCGGAAGAGATTGCAAGCAGTGATGACGACAGCGACGAGTAAATTCGCAAGATATTTCATGTTTCAGCCTGTGCTCTCGCACATAGTTGGAACGCGGTCAACATAAGCATATGAATAAGAACAAGCACATCCGAGAAGAGAGCAACTTGGCCAGTCATTATCAAGTTGACCCTACAGTCGCAACAATCATTTCTCTCACAGACTAGCTCTGAGCAGTGGAATCCGTGGCAACCTGTTCGGCCAAATCGAGCGCCTCTTTCTTCATGATTTGACTCGGAGCAGGATTCGCGGCAACCTGTTCGGCCAAACCGAGCGCCTCTTTCTTCATGAAGAGCCGCCAACGCTCACGGCACTGATCTCTGGTTCTGGAACGACGTGAGCTGGAACCTTGAGACCCATGAAAACGCACCGAGGTTTGAGAACTGACGCCACAGCTTTCCATCGTCTGCCGACAGTGTTCACTGTTCGGCGCAGCAGATCTTCCTCCTCTAGTGACCAAGGAACTCGAATACGCGTTACCTTGCTCCTCCCAGCCTTGAAGACATTTTCACCGTGGAGACTCAGCGAAATGGCTGAATTTGCCGGGTAATCAAACCCGTGGTTGAACGGCTGTGACGGTGCAACAGATGGCTGAAACTGCGATTGGTACTGTGACTGGTAAGGAGGCTGATACTGAGCTTGGTACTGAGGCCGATACTCAGGCTGATACTCAGGCTGAAACTCAGGCTGATACTGAGGCTGATACTGAGGCTGATGAAGTTGCTCAGGCTGTTGCAGATAGGAGAAAGCAGTCGATTGCTGTGACTGGTGTGGCACATCCCAGATTTTTGAAGCTTGCGCAAGCTTACCAGACAAGCTGCCCATTCCACCCATACCCATGTTGCCCATCCCTCCCATCCCTAGCCCCATTCCGTTGTGACCGCTGTAGCGACCACTCGCGCCATTATGCGTGGCCCAATGTTCTGAACCACTCGAGCCACCGCTGTCAAGAAATCGATTGGAAGAGCGACTAGACACATGTGACGGAAACGAGAGGTTTGCCAAAGGAGGCAACCCCCGCATCGGAAGCGAGCTGCCCGCAATATCGTGGTGGTTCTGCATTGGGCGGCAAACTTGTGAAGTCCGGTGAGCCGTCCTTTGAAACTTGGCGTTGGGCAACTTGGGGTCTTTGGTGTCACATTTGGCTCCTTCGATTATTCGGCGATCGTAAACTCTTGCGATCTCCTGCGCGGTGATTGGGGCCCCAATAATCAGTTATTAAACTCCCCGGCTTCCTTGTTACACATGACAAGAGGAAATGGTGAGTCATCCACCAAGGATCTCCAACCGGCTACACCACCTCCGCAGAAGATTTCGGCGCGTGGGTAAATTTGTGGTGCACCCTCGTCAAAGCTGGACCACCCCTACCAGTGACACTTATCACAAAGTGGTTGTTCGGGGATCTATCTATATATCTGAGATTTGCTGCGGCTTGGCTAAGGAAGCCGGATAGCTCGCGACGCACAACGCCACACCACGGTGTCACCCCTGCCCCCGTCTTTCCGCCTCTCGGAGGATCGAGTTTGTCGAGGCGTTTTTCGGTTACAAATTGTACTTTGCTGTGGTTGCCCCCCGCAATGCCGATTTGTTCAATTTTGTTGCGCTACCCGGTCCTTGCGGGCAACCCGATCTTGCGGGCAAAGGGCGTTGGCGGCTCGGAAACCGCAGCGACGTGGGCGGGGGCCAGGGAGCCTCGGGAGGGCAAGGGAGAGAGGGAGAGATTGTTCAGTATTCGAGCAAGAAGTTCTCTTGGGTCTGTAGTGCGGTTCCTGCCAAGAGGTGGCAGGCCAAGCCGGTTATTGCTCTTCGGCCAGTACGATCATGGCAGCTATGTTTCAAGATTTTTGCATGATCACAATAAAAAAGAGCGACTCGGCGAGAGAGAGAGAGAGAGAGAGAGAGAGAGAGAGATTATTCAAACCACTAGGAACTGCGGAGCAGCCACAGATCCGTAGATCTGCCTAGAGGTATTACACACACACACACCAACACGTACACTTCAAGAGAGAGAGAGAAAGAGAGAGGGTATTTTGCGTCACTACAACCTGAACAAATATTGTCATGTTGTCTAGAGAGTATTCAAACCACAAGGAACTGGCACACGCACACACCCACTGTGAGTGTGAGAGAGAGAGAGAGTATTCAAGCACCGGCTCGGAAGCTGCAGAGCAGCACTGTGACACACATATGTACACACACAGGAAAGAGTTGCCACTGTGGTTGCTTGCGGGATTTATACTGCACGTAGGACCTGTGCACAGGTCCGTCGGACCTGTCGACGGACCTGCAGGCTTGGTGCGCGCCAAACATGTTGACACACAACGCCCAAGACCGAGCTTCGTGAACGAAAGGGCAAATCAGCGCTGTCCCACGTCGGGGTGACGTCGCCGGCTTTGACTTGAAATCTTCGCTCTTGTTCAAACCCCAGATTTGGTTGACGCGGCCGAGATGATTGCGAATGCAATCTGCCTCGTGTATCTAACCGGATCGTTGATGGTGGTGGCAATTAGATAAATGATCCCCGATCACACACCACCTCACCACCATGGCGGACAACCATGCCCCGTCCTCCCCCGTGGAGATTGGAGTGCAGCCTTTGTCCTCACCGAGTTTCAGACAAGGCGTAAATTTGATTAGACTAGATTTCCAGCCCAGGAGCTTCTCGAATTGGCCTGCAAGTTACGACATATCGCTGCTTGAAATGACGTGCGGTGATTGCTTCGTATGTCCGTTGGACGCAAAAGACTGGGCTTGCAAGTTGTGTAATAACTTGTGCCAAAAGCCAACAGAGTGTCCGAACTGCGCGTCGTGTTACTGTCATGGTTGCGCGATATTTCACTTTTCGACGAGCTCGTCGTGTGCCACTTGCGGCGCAGCTCCAGGATGGCCGACTGCCTCCTCCGCAGAGGGTCGGAGCAAACTCCCCTCTGGTTGGACTTCAAGTCAAGCGTTGGAAAGGCTTCTCAATGGGTTGACTGTGTCCCAATGCAAGTGTGGGCGGTCAATCCTCACCCGTAACGTAAACATTGGCTGCTTCGTCCCGAATGACAAGGTGATGATTGAAGCTCAGCTTGCGACGCCGGCCGTATCACTCACAGAGCCAGCCGCCCCTATATTTCTGCCACAAAATATCGATCCCTTAGGTAAATTGGAAGGTGCCCCTGCTGCCCCGCTGGTTGACGTCAAGCCGACCTCCCCGCTGTGGCCTATCTTCGATTACTTCCACAAATTTCGGGGTCAGCAAGGCAAAACGCGCCCGGAGCGCAGCGCGATCGAGCCAATATTACAAAACTTCATTTTGGCTTTTTGCGGCATTTTGCCTCTCAGTCTGATTCACTATTTCTTTCTGAGAAAACTGGACCTGAGCGCAGACGTCACAATGCTAGTTGGATCGTTTGGAGCCTCCGCTGTGCTTCTGTATGGCGTCTGCAAATCACCGTTGGCACAGGTATGGCACCGTTATCAGCTGACCAATAATTGTATTCTTGGTGTTTCCAGAAGTGCTCCCGCCATACCACCATATGCTAGCAGTGACGAGATCACCAACAGCCGCGGAATGTGTTCGGTGGACACTTGCTCTCAGCGCTGTGGGGCATGGGACTCCGCAAATGGGTGCTTCCGTATGTTGACTGGCTTGCTCCAACTTTGGCGGTCTCGGGCTCGATTTTCATCATGGATATGACAGAAACGACCCATCCACCTGGTGGTGCCACAGCCCTCATCGCTGTTATCGGGGGAGCTGCTATTGAGGTGCGAGTCCTAAGTCTGTACTATTGGTGGTTCTGTCGTATGTGCAACGTTGACTTTCTCGTGCTAATTTTCGCCTCGCAGCACTCGTTTAATGCCCCCGTTTCTCTCTGCCTCTTCTAGCGCTCTCTCGTCTACCTCTCTCACCCTGCCCATTTTAAGTTTCTGGTCTGACTACTCGGGCTTCCTGACACGCGAACAGGCGCTGGGGTGGTGGTACGTGTTGATCCCAATTGGTCTTGGGGCTGTCATTTTGTTGCTGGTGGCCTTGATCGGCAACAATATCTTCCCAGGACGGCACTACCCCCAGTACTGGTGGTGAGCATTCATGCAAATTGTCCATTTCCCAAGTTTTCTGTACAATTGGAGGGTTGCAGGCTGTCCTGTACAATAAGTTGATATCTAGGTTTCATGTTCCTGTGTTGAGTTCGTTGATGGGTGATCGGAGCCTTCATTGATGGGTGATCGGTCGTCGGCAGAGCCGCTCCCCTCTGAATGGAATTCGGGTGTGCGTGGTAAGGGCGTGGTGTGTGGCCGTGCGTGTGCGTGT
>QUTJ01031800.1:0-20052 GCA_003573635.1 Goniomonas avonlea | reverse complement strand
CGGTGCCGGTCAGTGCTGGGTCTGCAGAGTGGACGGCTGGGGCTGGTGACGCTGGCACAGCAGGGGGCCACGGTGACGGCGGTGTGGAGCTTCGGTCTACCGTTCTTGTGCTCGGTCACCTCTGCGAACGGGCCTGCTACAGGGGCAACGAGTGTGACTATACTCGGCAGCCATTTTGGTGCCAGGGCTGTCACTGCTCTTGGTCGTGTTGGAGGCTCCCCGTCGGTGTCGTCTCGCTGGCTGTCTGATTCTTCCCTGTCCTGTAAGTTTGGACTCGGAAGTGTTCAGTGTCTGAATTTGTTTGTCACTGTTCTAAGAAGCGGACAAAGTCTTTCTGAAGCATTTTCGTTCGTCGGCTTGATACCCAGTACTGCTGTCAGGGTCAATACTCCTGGGACTGGAGTGGCCAGTGTCACCGTGGTCGGAAGCAACTTGGGAGCGCAGAGTGGCACTGTGCGCGTTCACATGGGCGTTAGTGGTGCTGAGATGTCGCAGTGGCTCTCAGATTCCTCTCTGCGCTGTAGAACGCCTTCGTCACACAGCGCTCAAATTGTCGTTTTGACTCAGGCTCTTTTTTCATCAAGCCAATCGTCGTGTTGGAGCTCGGATTCTCTTGGCTTGAGCCAGCCTCTTCGAGTCAACTCTCCAGGGACAGGCGCCATCACTGTGACCTTGTTGGGGGTAAACCTTGTCACGAGCGAGCCGTGCAGTGCCATCCGTGTTGGGTGCACACGCACAGAGGTCCTTGCCTGGTCATCGGCCACTTCTCTCACCTTAAAGCCTGCAGCGGCCAGTACCCGTTTTGCTCTTGTGACCGCAGGCACTGTGGCACGCTCCGTGGCTACAGTCACGCTCGCTTGGACTGTTGATGCAAGCACCGTCAGCTCCATTGCAGCCTGCAACACTGCCGCTACGGGAGCGTTGTCCGTCACTGTTGTCGGTTCAAACATACTTCGGTTTGTCAGCGCGGCTGCAAGGATCGGTGGTAGCTCCTCTGTTGCTTCGAAATGGCATTCACAGACAGGGATGCTGTGCAAGGCTTCGCGCAGCACAGGCGTCTTGCGTTCTGTGGTTGTCACGAGCGCTGTTACTGTGCGAACAATGCATTCTGTATTCTCCACTTCTTCGTTATGCAACAGTGGTGTACTCCGGGCTAACTCACCAGTTTCGGGTGCGGTCAGTGTGACCGTTGTGGGTTTCGGAATGTCGCAGGCTTCTTGGTCTGTCAGGGCTCTTGTTGGGTATTCCTCTGCTGAAGCTAGTCTCTGGACATCGGAGTCGTCTGTGAAGTGTAAGCCCAAGCTGGGTCATGACAGGTCGACTAGCCTCTGTCTGAGTCTTGGGATTCATGCATCAACCATGTCAGCTGTGTTCAGCTACATCATGCATCAGCCTCTGACCTCCTCGTCTGCTAATAAGCCCACGACCGGCGCAGCCACAGTCACTGTCGTTGGGACATCCTATGGCTTCCTGAGCAAGTCCTTTTTGGCGCGAGTTGGAGCAACGGCCGTGGCGGCCTCGAGTTGGGCCTCGGACTCCTCCATCCATGCCAAAGTCAGCGTTGGGTTCCGGCCATTAACCAAGACCGCAGTAACCTTTGATCAGTTTTTCTCCAGTGCTCAGAACTGTGTCAGCTATGATCCAGTTGTCCACCCCGTAACCTCCCTTACGCCCTTTGGTGTCACTACTGGGGCCACCAGCGTGACCGTTCTTGGGCGCAACGCGGGTCAGGTTGACATGTCAGTGAGAGGCCGCATCAGTGACTTGTCGTGTATGGCGACCCTCTGGCACTCAGAGAGCGCAGTCCGCTGCAAGCTCCGTCCCGTGCTGGCAAGTCGGCCCGTTGTGGCGATGACCTTGGTGCTCAGCGCGTCAACATTGTCGGACTCGTTCTCGGTTGACGTTGCGCACGGTGTGTTGAACAGCGTCGGGGTTGTCCGTGCAGCGACCGGTGCTACATCAGTGACCGTCGTCGGCTCGAACTTTTGCCGCTTGGATCCCACCCCAAGTGTGAGAGTAGGCCGAAGTGGGTGGGGGAGCACCAACTGGGTAACCGAAACGGGTCTCTTCTCGAAAATGAGCGCTGGAGCTGGGCCTTCGCTGAACGTTGCTGTAACTGCTGAATCCCATGTGGCCTCTATGGTGGCTCTTTTCTCGTACTCCCATCCAGTTCCCATGGCACCGAGCCCGTCAAATCGAGCCGTGACAGGAGCCTCCTCCGTAACCTTGGTCGGATCTAGTGTTGGAGTGCTGAGCTGCGCAACCAGCCTTGGGGGCTCCGGCTCAGCGGCAACGCAGTGGACTTCGGAGAGCTCTCTAGGCCTCAAGTCCGGGGGCGGTTTGCGGGCTGCTCGGACGGTTGCTGTGACAACCCGGTTGGCACACGCCTCCTCAATGCATCTCTGGACTTATGATGAATCTGAGAGCAGAATGGTTCACCCCCTGTTGCCCGCGACAGGGTCGGCCAGCGTGACTCTTGTGGGGTCACACTTTGGCAATCATGGAAGTACGTGCAGGGTTCGATTTGGTCGCAGTAACGACGAGGCAACAGCATGGCGATCTGATTCATCCATTCAGTGCCGTGGCCACTCCGGGGCTGGTCCGAACCTGTCAATTATCACCAGTGTGTCTGGCCGACGAAGCACCGTGGGGAAGCTCGCGAGCTATCACTCCCCAAGACCAGCTTCGTGCTCTTCCAATGGCCCCGCCACTGGCAGCGTCAGCGTCACGGTGCTTGGTAGCGGCGCGAGCGGGAGTGGCCAGGGTCGGGTGGGGTTCACGTCGGGTCGCACAACCGCGTGGGTGTCTGATTCGTCGATTGTTACAAAAGCTGTGACAGGGGTGAACACCCTGTGCCAAGTTGTTGCGTCTTCTCGTAACCAGTTTAGCACCCTGACAGTGGTGTTTACCTTTTCTTCCCCTGCCCTGAGTGGTCTGACGATGGCGAACATTGCCGCAACGGGTGCTGTCTCAGTGACCCTTGTTGGGTCGGGCGGAGGTGTTCGAGACTACAGCCCGCACGGCCATGTGAAAGCGAGCGGTCTCGATGCAACCACATGGAGGTCAGAAAGCTCCATCGATTGCAAAGTGTCCGTCGGCATCGAAAAAACGTTGCTGCTTGGTGTGACATTGGGCCGAGGCCAGGGTTCACTAACCCACGCGCTTTCATTTTCCCAAGTGACTGTGAGCAGTGTGACCGCCACCAACCTTCCAGTCACCGGCAGCACTTCTGTCACGGTTCTGGCAACGAGTCTCTCGCGGCAGGACCACTCTCCTCGGCAGCGTATTCACGGGAGTCAGTGCGCAGCGACCCGGTGGACATCGGATTCCTCGGTGCGGTGTAAGGGACCCATGGGGCTGGTACACACTCGAGCTACTACAGTGACGACTGGCATTCAGTTCGGCACTGCAGTGTCTGCGTTCACGTCGGCCAAGGTTCGGCTTAGCAGTGCCCGTGGCACCAACATCCCGACAACTGGCTCCTTGAGCGTGACCGTCGTTGGATCCAGGCTGGGTGTGCCAGATTGCTCCGGTCGCAGCTCTGTTGGAGGCAGTCTGGGTGAGCAGACTTCTTGGATCTCGGTGACCTCATTAGTCAGTAAACGAGCGTCGGGTGCCGGTGCGCAGCTCCGAGTTGTGGCAACATTCGGTGTCCGGGTTGGATCCGTTATCAGCGTGCTGTCCTTCAACGCGATCGCTCTCACTGCAGTCCAACCGGGCAACGGGCCCTCGACGGGTGCCATATCTGTCACCTGTTTCGGGAGCCATCTGGCGTTGGCTGTGCAGAGTGGTCGCGGCAGAATCGGAGGGACTGCTGGGACGGCAACGGGTTGGACCTCTGACAGCGCTCTCCGGTTGAAGCCAGCCGCGGGGGTGCGCAAGCTAAGGAGTGTGAGGACCACGGTGTCCCAGCAGTCAGGGCTTAGCGTTACGCTAGCCTGGAGTTATCAGCAGGCGTTGCCAAGCAGCCTCACAGTCGCGAATGGCGCCGCCACAGGCGCGTGCAGTGTCACTGTGGTCGGAGCCAATGTGGGAGCTGCCCGGAACTCCTCCCACGGACGGCTCGGGCAGAGCAACTCTGTGTTGACGCAGTGGACGTCGGATAGCTCGGTGCGGTGCAAGAGCCCGCAKGGAACGTCHAGCTCACGGCTGGTTGCTCTGACCTCGAGCCAGCAATCCGGGAGTGTGACACTCGGCTGGAGCTTCCTGCGGACGGCTGTGAGCAGCGCTGTGGCTGTGAACCAACCGTCGTCCGGGGCGGCCTCGGTGACTGTGTTCGGCTCGCAGCTGGGCGGTCAAGCCGCGAGCGGGCGGGGGCGAGTGGGGAGCAGCGAGAGCGAGGTGACGCTGTGGCTCTCCGACAGCTCTGTGCGATGCAGGGTGGCTTCTGGGTTTGGTCTTYGGCGAGTTTTGAGTGCGACCACGAGCCAGCAGGTCGGATCGCTGACGTCGGCGGTCTCAATGGATGGCGTCAGAGCCAGCAGTGTTAGGCGGAGCAACGGTGGGGTGACGGGCTCGTTGAGCGTGACGGTTGTGGGGCRCAACATGGGCGGAATGGTGTTGTCTTCAAGCCTCGGAGCACGAATTGGGGGGAGTGCAGGCCAGGCGACTGTGTGGGGCTCCGAGAGCAGCGCGAGGTGCAAAACAGGAGGGGGCTCAAGCTCCTCTCTTATCACGGCTGTTACTTTGGTGCAGGTTGTTGGGAGCATGACCCGGTCCTGGACGCATGACGGACCTGGTGTCAGCAGTGTGTTGCAGACCAATGGTCCCATAACTGGCTCTGTTAGCGTGACTGTGCTGGGGTCTCGCATCCCGGAAGTGTCACACACAGCCCGACTCTCATTCAGTCATAGCGCCTGCTCTGCCTCTGTCTGGTCTGCCGAAAGCTCACTGACGTGCAAATTGAGCACTCAACTTCACGGGCATCGTGTTTCCCTTACCGTTGCTGCTGCTGTCGGAAGTGTGTTGGCACCATTCACCACCGAGAAAGTATGGCCGAGCAGTGTCGTGGTCTCAAACGGGGCTGGGACCGGCAGTGCAAGTGTGACAGTGTTGGGCACGAACCTGGGTTCATCGGCCTACAGTGTCCGCAGTCGGATTGGTGGCAGTGGTGATGCATCACTTGACTGGTTCTCAGACTCCTCAATTCGCTGTAAGGTGGCTGCGCCCACCCATCGGTACTCCAGCATCAGTGTATCCTTGTCACGAGTTGGCACCTTGTCCTCCTCCTGGTCATATCATCGGCTCGAACCGAGCAGTTTTCACCGAGCAAATGCGCCTTCCACGGGCAGTAGCAGCGTCACCGTCCTTGGGCGGAGCCTCGGTGCCTTTGCTCCCAGCCCCCGAGCTCGCGCGCACGGCACTGGGATGGCGGCCTTGAAATGGTTGTCCGATTCGGCGCTCTGCACCAAATCACCACGCACGCACCCGTTCCGTGCCACTGTCGGTTCCACCATGGTCGGGCTCACTGGGACCGCGTCTTTGGCTGTCACGTATGACGACGTTGCTCTGAGCACAATTGTCAGAGCCAATCTGCCCGAGACTGGCGCAACCAGTGTAACCATTGTCGGCACAAGCTTCAACGCTGCCCCGACTGGCCGGGCGCGCCTGGGGTTCTCAGCCACCAAGGCTCTCTCTTGGGTGTCGCACACAGCCGTCATTTGCAAAGGAGTCCAGTCGGTGTTCAACTCCCTCCAAGTTGTGGTCTCCAACTTTCAGGACCGAGGGTCCTTGTCACGTGTGTTCACGATGCCCACCGTAGTGGTGAAATCCGCCCTCGCCTCCAACCTGCTGACAACTGGTGCCACAAGTGTCACTGTGGTCGGTGCTCACGCTGGCATGGCGGACTACACACACAGACAGCGTACCGGCGACTCTGCCACTGTCGCCACTCTCTGGCGATCAGACACCGTTGTCCTGTGCAAGTCTCTCCCGAGCATCCTCGGTCAAATCTCGATCAGCGCCACCCTCGCTCGTCAAGGCCTGTCAACCTCAGCATTGCTCACCTACCCGCGCCACGTTGCAAGCCTTTTGTTCACACCTCATCAGCCGACCACTGGCACAACCAGTGTCACTCTCCTGGGTTCCAACTTCGGGACCGCCATGCAAGCAACCGCATCCCTCCGTGGTGGTGGCAGTGGATGTGAGGCCTCAGTCTGGGTCTCAGACTCCAAACTGGTGGCGAAGCCAAGCACTGGTACACTGGCCTCCAAATCCACTGTAGTGTCTGTAACGCAGTATTTTCCAACATTGCTGAGCGCGCTGTCGTACGCCGATGCCCCCGTGACTGGCACCGCCACAGCTCATTTTGCATCGGGAACGGGCAGTGTGAGTGTGACAGTAGTCGGCCATAGCCACAGCGCGTTTGACGTGTCATCCGCGGCGCGGATCGCTGTTCTTTCATGCCTTTCGACCCAGTGGCTGTCAGACACTACAATCCGGAGCAAAGTTGGAGCTGGTAGTATTGTTATGCCACGTCTTACGGTGACCATGCTGAGGAGCAAGGCGACCCTGATGGGCGGGTTCACTATCAATTCTTTTCTCCGTGTCAACGGTGTGAGGGCAACGATTCGTGCGGCCACTGGAGCCACCAGTGTCACTGTGTACGGCGCGAGCTTTGCGACTGTGGACAAGACTGTGACCTTGCGAGCAGGAGGGAGTGGGTGGGAAGCAACCACGTGGGTCACCGACACTGGTGTACAGGCCAAGATATGCATGGGTTTCAGCCGCCTGCGATTGGACACAGTCGCCTCCATGCAGCGACAGAAGGACACGAGAGTGGGAGGTTTCGAGTATGCAGGGGTGTTCACCACTGGGTTGATCGAGGTGAGCAGCGCTTCCGTGGTAAACTCCCCGAGCACTGGGAGCCTGAGTGTCACCATTGTCGGAGAAAGGGTCGGAGCGGGTCTTGGCAGTCCTGCAACCAGGGTGCAGCAAACCACGTGTGCATCCACCTTCTGGATATCAGACTCATGTCTGCGGATGAAGGTAACAGCAGGCGTTGGTACCTTACGATTGCATGCAACAGTCCAGCTGCAGCCCCGCACTATGGACTCCGGATGGAGTTTTGACAACCCCGTTGCCAGCAGTGTCTCTCGTGCCAACTGGGCGTCGACAGGAGGCATGTCCATCACCGTGATTGGTTGCGGCTTGCGGCGAGCCTTCACCTCCCACGCGAGGGTCTCGCAGACTGCGCCTGCTGCAGCAGCTTGGGCCTCGTCGACATGTCTTACACTCAAAACCCCATCGGGACATATCGCTTTTCCACGTGCTGTCATGACTGCAGGGCTGCACATTGGAACTTTCGTGTCTGCGTGGAGTCTTTCTTCGCTGGTAACCAGTGATGCTATATTGAAGAACTCTGCGACCACTGGATCGCAATTTGTCACTCTGGTTGGGTCGAACTTGGGGTATTCCTCAATCCATGGCAGGGTGGGAAGTACTGGGTGCAAGTCGACCTTCTGGACGTCTGACAGCTCTTTAGCACTCAAGGTCGGAGCGGGGGCTCGCTGGTCAGTGTCGCTGGCTGTGTCTGCCCCCGTGGGCCCATCAACACTGAGCAGCGCGATCTCTTTCAGTCTGTTCCAGACGTTGCATCCTGTGACAGAGACTGTCAATTCGCGAGTGGCTGGGACTTTCTTGTGCCAGCAAGTCGACATCGTGTCGTGGCAAACCAACTTGCCCACAGACATTACCTACCTGCGACTTGGCTCCGCCGTGACTGGCTCCCGATCTGTAACGCTCCTTGGACAGTTCATGGGTGGTTCGCGTTCTGTGGCGGCTCGGGTAGGTGGGTCAGGGATCCTTGGGACCAGTTGGACCTCGACCACGTCCGTTCGGATCAAGGCTGGCGCCTCTTCCCCCCGTCACAGCGAATCCAGTGTCATAACGGTAGCCGCAGGACACTACATGACAAGCACTAGCGTATGGACTTTTTCGGCACCTGTGACATCACAGGCCGTCTTGGCCAATGGGCCGGCCACTGGTGCGACCAGTGTCACCATCATTGCTTCCCAGCTTGGCAATTTTCAGACATTGCGTGTCCGTGTTAGTGCGACTGGAACCAGCTTCGCCTCATGGTTTTCGGACTCAGCCCTCGTGTGCAAGGTGTCTGCTGGAACCCGGGCCTATTCGACCCTCGGTCTATCGGTGCAGGTGCAAGCCTCGGAAACACGAGCGTTTACTCATGCGAGGCCGCTGCTTGTTCTTTTCGGGAGCACCAACGCGGCGGGCACCGCGAGCACGAGTGTCACCGTCGTGGGCGCGCACCTCGGCGCGGCGCAGCGCTCGCCAGCCCTGCGGACCGGTGCAACGTGCGTCGTCGCCAGTTTGTGGAGGTCTGAGACCAGTTTGACCGCTCGGGTTGCAGCTGGTGTCGAGCCGCGAGTGAGTGTTCTGGGGAGTGTGCACGGTGTTGTGCTCACTGCAACACGCGTGATCTCGTACAATCCTGCGTCCAAGCCAGCGACGCCACCCTGGTCCAACGCTCCCCCCACGGGTGCCATCAGCGTGACCGTGCTCGGCCACTCATTGGGAGTATCTGCCCCGACGGTCAGATTGCGGATCGCTGCAACACCATCAACAGCCACAGTCTGGATCTCCGACTCAAGCACTGTCAGCCGCCGCCCCGGCCACGGCCACTGCAGCCGCACTGTGACCGCAAGTGTGAGGAGTTTGGGGACCCTGGCCTCCGCCGTGTCCGTGGATGCTGCGATGGTCTCGCCCCAGTGCTGTCTGAGCAACGCTCCGATGACCGCCGGCGTGAGTGTCACGCTGCTGGGGTCGGTGAGTGTGAGCGTGCATGATGTGTCGGCCCGCTTGCGTTTGGTTGGCAGTGGTAGCCACGCCACCGTGTGGAGGTCAGACTCTGCGCTACTCGCTCGAATTGGACCTGTAGTGACAGCATGGCAAATTGTGGTGAGCATGGACACTAGGGCCACGAGTGCTGCCGCGTTTGGGCTCGCGCTCCAAGCCGCGCCGCCGGGTGCCATTCCTTCAAACACTGCGAGAATGCCAGGGACAGGCGCGGCCCGTGTCACTCTCGTTGGTGCCCATGTTGGCAATGTCGACTACTCTCTCAGGGTTGCAGCAAGCAGTACCGCTGCCGCCCGGTCTGTTTGGGTCTCTGATTCCTCGCTAACGATTAGGACACACTCTGTCAAGAAGGCCATTCTTGACACAACTGTCACCGTCGCAACACTTGTCGGCACCCAGCAGAGCGCTTTTACGTTCGTGGCGGGGCTCAGTGGGGTCACACAATCCAACCACCCTGTGACGGGTAGCACCATGGTGACAGTGGTAGGCGCGTATCTGGGAAGTTATGACTCGAGTCTCCGACTTCGCCTCTCAACTACAGTGCCAGTGTCTCGATGGGTGTCCGAATCCAGCCTCCTGTGTCGACCCAGCCACAGTCACAGTGCCACCTCTCGTACTGCTGCGGTCTCGCTGTTACCAGGGCTTCAATTCACCAGATCGCTGGCCTTGAGTTACGACCACCGACTTCCTGTGCGCGGCCAGGCCAACTCAGCCAACACTGGCGGGGCCATGGTGACTGTGATTGGTGGTGGGCTCGGTGCCTGGACATCCCGGCTACGTCTCCAGGCGACTGGCTGCTCCCGGACGGCAACCTGGGTGTCGCACACTGCTATTGCAGCACGTGTGC
Source organism: Goniomonas avonlea (assembly GCA_003573635.1). Lineage (NCBI taxonomy): Eukaryota > Cryptophyceae > Goniomonadida > Goniomonadaceae > Goniomonas > Goniomonas avonlea. Next base: position 10,391 of record QUTJ01031800.1, on the reverse strand, counting down.
CGGCTCTGGTTCCAGGGACCTTGGCTGTTATTGCGTCAGTGACTAGGGGTGTTGGCACGCTGTCTGGCGCTTTTTCAGTCTCTCTTGGAAACTCTCGGTCCATAATCCGTGCCAACAGTGCTTCGACCGGCGTGGTAAGTGTGACCGTGGTGGGTACATCGTTCAGCTCGTCAGGCGTGTCGCATACCGTGCGGGTGGGTGGCTCTGCTGCTCGCGCAACGTCGTGGACATCGTCATCTTCGGTCGCATGTAAGCCGGCTGCAGGGACCCTGGCCAAGCCTGCTCTCGCCGCCACGGTGGCATTCCGGGTGCTGGAAACCCGGATCGATGCAGTATCGTTCGACCGTGCCCGAGTTTTAACTGCCCGCACCAATGCGCCCGCCACCCTCGCCATATCGGCCACCGTCGTGGGAGGCTCGTTTGGAGTTTGGAGTCTATCTGCTGCTGGCCGTGTGGGTCGGTCAGGCTGTCCCGCAACAACGTGGTCCTCTGATTCCCTCATGGCTCTGAAAATCGCGAATGGGGTAGGTGGCGCTTTGGCTGTGGCTGCCACCATTCCATCGCACGGCGTTCTGTTGGCACCTTGGAGCTTCTCGTTCGACACCCAGGTCCAACGTTCCCTGGCCAACTCCCCCACGACTGGCGCTATCAGCGTCGTCGTCCTCGGGACCAACATGGGCACGCAGGGATCCCTGGGTCACGTGGCGCAGCGTCTTGGCAGAACTGCCGCTCGCTCGTCCGTTTGGTTGTCGGACTCGTCTCTAGTGTGTCTACTGGCCCCTGGGGTCGGCCAGTCGCTCCAGGCGACCTTGTCCCTGGCCTCAAGGCAATCCACGCTGAGTCGATCCATCACGTTCAACCAGCCCAGTTTCCAAAGTACCCGCAACGTGCCAGCGACGGGCGCCGTTTCAGTGTCCCTGGTGGGCGCCGGCTTCGGGATGGTGTCGATGACGGCGGAGGCGAGAGTGGGAACTGCCGCTGAGGCAACCGTATGGGTGGCCGAGTCATCACTCCGCGGCAAGTTGTCAAGCGGTGTCGACTTGTCTGAGCGTTTCTTTGTGACAGTGGTGGCTATCAAGGCTGGCATTCCCTCGGCAGGTCTCCGGGACGTTCCGGCTCTAGCGCGAGTCGAGCGCCCCTGCAACACACCTGTGACTGCCGCCACCTCAGTCACGCTCCTTGGCTGTGGACTTGGATCCGTGCAGCTGTCAGGTGCCCTGCGGTTTGGGACGACGCAAAGCCAAAGCGTGTCTTGGGTGTCAGACACCATCTTGGTGTGTAAGGCTCCTGCCGGTGCCTTATCAGCTCGGGCTCTGCGCGGTATCAGTGTCACTGTGGGCCTCGTGGCTGGCTGTGTTTCCAACACTGTGTCTTATGACTGGATATTCTGGGTCCAGCCGAGCAGCCCTCTCAGAACAAACTGCCCAACCACAGCTGCACACTCTCTCACTGTTACTGGCGCAACAATGGACTTGAGTGTCCACAGCCGCGTCGGCCCCACTGCGTGTGCGGCTCTGAGCTGGATATCAACTTCGTCGTTGGTTTGCAAGGTCGCGCCGTTCGCGGGGGCTGTCAGTGCAGGGCGACACGGCCCAGCCATCGTTATCACAGGGTCAGTGCCTTCGCCACATCCTGGGACCTACCGGGCCACGCTCTCCGCGGCGTTTTCATTCGATCGGCCGATCCTGTCGTCTGCGTGCCAGACCAACGGGCCTCTCACGGGCGGGGTCAGATTCACCGTGTTAGGGGCGAACTTTGGTTTGCACGACGTAACCGCGCAAGGACGTGTCACCCGTACTGCGTGCGAGAGCGCGGCTTGGGTGTCAGAGTCATCTGTCCGCCTCCGCCTCGCAACGATGGCAGAAAACACGCTCACCACCAACGTGATCGTGTCAGTGTCGCCCGGCACGCCTCCGGGCGCAGAGACTCACAAGTACTCTTATGATAAGTTCTTCCTCCCTGCGGTCAGCAGCCTCCACGTCAACAACGGGCCAAAGACTGGCAGTTTCTTGATCACCATGTTTGGCGAGGGCTTCCCCTCCCCTTCTTTGCTACGACTCGGTGGGACCCATACTGCCTCGGCCGCCTGGCTCTCAGAGTCCTCGATCACCTGCCGTGCGATCGTGGGGTCTGGCACTGGACTTGCCATTGTCATCAGCTCCAAGGACTTTGCCACGTCCCGCGTGCAGGCGTTCACCTTCAACGCGTTTCACTGGAGCACACGGTTGCCTGCCCACAACGCGCCGTTGACGGGCGCGACGTCGGTCACCGTGTCTGGGCAGCAACTGGGAATGTCCAACCCCTCGTTAGCTCTCCGGGTCGGCCACACCGGAGTCAACAGCGTACGCTGGGTCTCAGACTCCTCTGTGACTTGCAAACACGGGGCAGGTGGGGGGTTGCGAGTCTTTCTCTCCGTCACAACTGCCACCACCACTACAACAGGGCTAGTCCTCTCGTATGATAATGTTTGGTACAGCACGGAGCAGCGACAAGGCCCCGCGTCGGGTGGCACAGTCCTGACCCTTACGGGACGAAACTTTGACCTGTCGAGCAGTCTGAAGTACACATGTGAGTTCACAGCCTCGGGCCATTCCTTCTCCGTCGCCGCCGCTCCCCAGTCCCCCACGAACGTAACGTGCGTCGCCCCAGCCTGGGGCTTGTCGCTTGCCTCTATGCCCACCACCCTGCATCTCCGGCCGGTGCCCAAGGTCGGAGCGCCTCTTGTGTTTACGTTCACAGAGCACTGGGACCGTGCGACAGGGGTAACGGCGTCCGCGAGGGGTGGTGACACAGTGTCGATTGCTGGTGTCGGCTTCGACGCGTCGTCGCCGGGCCAGTATCGCTGTGTCTTTGCTGCCACAGCCGTTGGAGTTTCGGTGCAGTCTTCGACAGGTCTGACGTGTGTCACTCCTGCCTGGGGTACCGCTGCGACTGTCAATCTGACTTTGACTCGCAACGGAAGCCCTGTTCTTGGGCTCCCGCAGGTGGCCGTTCGCTTCTTTGAGGTTTGGACGAGCTTGTCGGCATCCTCTCTTGCCGGGTCGGGCAGTTTTGCAGTCCTCCGCGGCACATACTTCCGTGCAGGTAATGCATCGTACGCCTGCGTATTCGATGGTTTTGTTCAGCTCGGCGGGGCCCCTCCGCCAATCCAGGTGGCTGCAGTGTTTGTGTCCAGTACCGAGCTCCAGTGCCGTGTGCCGGCGTACTCGGGAACAGCAAGTGTGACTCTCAGAGATCTTATTGATGGCGTCACTGTGGGCGCCCCCACCACATTCCAGCACACTGTTCTGACGTCCACCGTGGCGATTTCCCCAACGAGTGGCCCTGCCAACGGCGACACGCTGGTCAACGTGACCGGGTTCAACTTTGCCCTCGACCTGCCTTACAAGGTCAGGTTCTCCGCGGTTTACTCCATGGTGGTTGACCTGCATGTGACGAGCCCGACCTCTGCGTACTTCGTCACCCCAGACTGGGGGAAGCAGTTCCCGGCGGCCAACACGGTCGTGACTGTGTTCTCTGACAAGGTCCCCGCCATCAGCACACTCGAAGGCCGCACACTGGCATTTTCCTTCTTGTCGGTCCTTGTGTCCATCAATCCCTTGACCGCGCAAGCCTCCAGCGCTGTGCTGATTGTGGTGAATGCTGCTGGCCTGCAGCCTGACGTCGCCTCCTACTGCATGTTCAGTTTCCGCGGACGGAACTTCACCAGCCCTCCAGAAACGGCCATCTCGACGACTCGGCTGCGTTGCCCCTTCGCGTGGCCGATTGACCAAGCGCCAGCACCGCTTGACGTGTCCGTGTGGCAAGGCGGATCAGCGCTGTTGAACCTGGCGCAGTTTGAAGTGTTCAGTGACTATGTCAGCGTGACACCAGGGCTGACTCACTTGAGCGGCGGCAGCGACATCAACATTTTCGCCACAGTGCTCGACACTGCGCATATCTTTGCGTGTTTATTCGACCGTGTGACATCATCTGGTGTTGTCGAACGAGCGGCGTCTCAGCCTGTGTTCCCGGTGAACCCACAAACTGTCATCTGTGTCGCGCCTGCTTGGCCCTTCTTCATGAGCGGGAGTCAGTCCATGACAAACTTCTCCTTGCTCGAGTTCCACCATGCCAAGAACCTGACCCTGGTGTGGCAAGACCTCGTCGCCAGCAACTTCTCGGCGCCCTCGGCGGCAAGAATCGTGCGCAGAATCTCTGCCCCGGACCCGTTTGCGTTCTTCCGGGGCCGTCTCACCCCAGAGTCCGGCCCAGCTAACGGTGGGCAGGCTATTCTCGCAGAGGTTGGAAGGTACCTGCACGCGTGTTTCTTGTACCAGTGTCATTTTGCCGCCGGCAATGCCTCCATGGTCTCCACGCTTGCCAGCCCGCTGTCAACCAGTATGATGGTCTGCAAGACCCCAGCCTGGGGCTCACGATATGTCGTCAGCAGCGTGGATGTCACCTTGCTTCTCAACGGAGCGCCTGTGACAGCGGTGAAGCCGCTGCAATATCGCTTCCAAGAACTTTTTCAATCTGTTTTTCCGAGCCGAGGGCTGGCGACGGCTGGCACAACCGTGACAGTCTCAGGAGCTGGTTTCGACTTCAACCGGCCCAACATGTACTCGTGCCTCTTTTCCTGCGGCGGTTACTCCGTTAAGGCGCCATTGAGCGTATTGAGCGTACAGCAACTCTCTTGTGTTGCACCTACCTGGGAGCACCCTGCGTGCGTGTCCAACCTGCTAGTCCAGAGCAGTATCTCGGGTAGCTCAGGGAACTTCAAAGTCCAATTTGAGCACATCATCACCTCTAACGCGTCCTACTCCTTTGCGGCCACCGGGGGTTCAGTCATCACTCTCTCCGGGGCCGGTTTTGGGGTCGCAGGCTCCCTTGTCCCCCCCCAGTACAAGTGCAAGTTCGCATCCGGGGCCAAGACTCTGGTCACCGACGGGACCGTGGTGTCCCATGAGCGGCTGCATTGTGCGACCCCGACGTGGGGAACTCACTTCCCCCCCGCCACCACCAACGTGACGGTGTTACTTAACAACGCTCTTGTGCCCACCAAGCTCGGGCCGACCGTGGTCGCCTTTTACCAGGTCGTGCTCGCTGTTAATGCCTCGATTGCGCCAGCTGCTGGCGGCACACTGCTCACCATCACGGGCAGCAGCTTCGACGTCTCGGCCCAGTACGTGGCAAACTTCGCGTCACCTGTCGGGGCCGTGCAGGCGGCTGCCAAGGTCAGCTCACTGCGCCAGATGGAGCTCGTGTCTCCATACTGGCCGTACCCCGCAGAACGCGTGAGGTTCGAGGTCCTGCAGCGACTGCCCACCGGCATTCTGTCCCCTGTCTCCGCCGCTGTCATCTCCTTTGATATGACCGAGACTCTCGTATCGGTGGAGCACGGCTCAGGCCCGGCGAGCGGAGGCAGCCAGGTGCGCGCCGTCGCCTCTGGGCTCAACCCTGCCTTTGCCTACCGATGCTCCTTCGCAACATCCTCGGGCGAGACTATGTCGGTACCCGCCATGCTGGGGTCTGGAACACTCTCCTGCACCACGCCAGCATTTGGCTCGCTGTACGTTGCACAGCGCGCGGCTGTGGGGATCATGCGCGGCGGCAACCTGCTGCCTCAACTGGACGCCTCCGCGCTCTTCGTATTTGACTTCACCCCGGTCATTGCTGGGCTGCATTCTGGGGCTGTCTCGACTGGGCCCGCGTCTGGTGGGACCACTATCACAGTCGCCGCGTTTGGGCTCTCACCCAACGTGTCGATGCAGTGTGTGTTTACCAGTCTGATGGGAGTCGTAGAAGCGGTAGAGATTCTCGTTCTGTCGCCGTCGCTCTGCTCCTGTGTTTCTCCTGCGTGGGGGATGCGCCAGCCTGCCTCGACAGTGGACGTCACGATAACGGCGAGAGGGTTGAACGAGACAGCATTCACAGGCATGCCTTCGATGGCTGCGATGCGGTTCAGGTTTGACGAGCTCGTCACGCAACTTAATCGGGACTATCTTCTGGCCGATGGCCGCTCGGTTGTGCAGTTCACTGGCGTTGGCTTCGATCCGTGGATGAAGGGCGCATACAGGTGCTGGTTCGTCCAACCCCCCCGCCCCAATGTCACCATGGGGGTCAACGTGTCGTCAGAAGTGACCAACCTTGGGCTCACGCAAGCTCAGTGCGCGACCCCTCTCCTGCACCCGAGCCCAGGGTTTCCGTATGACCTCTGGGTGCACTTGTCCCTGCGCTCCGGGCATGTAAACAAGGTGTTCCCAGTGCGTGTTGTGGCATCCCCAGAGGTCGACTCGATCACACCATCCACTGGCCGCGAGGGGGTCCCTGCTTGGGTGACTATCGTTGGAAAGCACCTTACGAACCATACGCCAGCGTCCGTTGTGGTGCGGTTCGCAACCGTCGGGGAGTGCGCTAATGTAACACAGCTGGGCAACGGCACGCTGCGGTGTCAGATTCCGGGCGGTACAGGTCAGCGCCTTGCTCCTCTCATCAGCACTGCGCCCGACGTCCACTCCAGCAGCAGAACCACGGCCACCTGGACGTTCAAGAAGGGTCCTCCTGCGGTTGTGAGTGTCCACCTATTCGGCAGCAGGATCGAGATGACCTGGGAACAACCCGTCCGTGCTAATGCCACTGGCTGCGGTGTCTTCGATGCGACCTCCGTCGGTCTGTTTGGCACCGGGCCACTCTGTGTGTGGTCCGATTCCGACGAGGTGCTCACCATTCACCTGGGTTCCAAGCCCGAAGTCGTGCCCAACTCGATGATCACCCTGCAGAATGCCACCCTGTTCATGCGGGACTTCGACTCCTTCCCTGCCACTGGCGCTGTAGTCGTCGCAGTCGCGCCCGGTGCACCTGTGCCCAGCGCCACCATCATTGCTCCAAACGAGGTCGCGCGGTGTCAACCCCTCACACTCACAGCAGTTCCCGAAAGCGGAACTGGTGGGCGGCCTCTCAGGTTGACTTGGAGGCTTCGAGGACTGCCAGAGATGGAACGGACTGGGACTGTTGCTCAATATAGTCCGGAGGAGCTCGGACCCTCTCTACACGTCTGGGATCTGTTGGTTGAGAACTTTTTGGGTATTTCCTCTGTCCAGGAAGTGAGCGTTCGAAAGTCACCCTCCGACCTGCCGCCCACCGTAACCATCCACACCCCTGCCCAGATTAATGTGTCGCGAAGTTCCAACCTCCTCGTTATCGGGTCTGCCCAGGTTCCTGTGTGCCAGCTTGTGAGCTCGAGAGGCATGGAGTTCCGGTGGACCTTGACGCGGGCCACTTCGTCAGTGGCGCTCCATCAGGTTCGAAACGTTGGCTTGAGCGAGTACTCCATCCCAGTTGCGCTGCTTACACCTGGCTCCGCCTATGACCTTTCGCTTGCTGTGAGTGTCCTTGGTATCTTCAACGGCCTTTCGGGCCGAGCGTCGATCCGCGTGCACGCGGAAGCCGCCGCCTTGGTGGCCTGTGTTTACGGTGGCGGAAGGACGCTGTCTGCCAGAAATAACCTGGTTCTGGATGCTTCCTGCTCCTCGGATCCGGAGGTGCGTGGGGGTTGGTCATTGTCTGTCTCTGTCTGTCTGCCTGCATTGTGTGTGTGTTGCGTATGTGGTGTGTGACCGTTCTGCCGTGCTCACTAACGTCACAGGGTTTCACGGTGACATGCCTTGTAGACGCGTTGCGTGTGCGTTGCGTGTAGACGTGCCACTGTGAGACGGGTTGTGATACTGTGGCACTCGCAGGGCCTCAGCGGCGACCTGACCTTTGTCTGGGGTTGCTTAGAGGAGGGCTCCGAGGGATCCTGCTCCGCCTTGAACTCCTGGCCCCTCGTCAGCGGCAGCCCTGTCCTCTTTATCTCCTCGCTGGCATTGCGGCAAGCTGTGGGGACGTACCTTTTCTCGCTCCAGGTCACCAAGCCGGGCAGGTTGGTCTCCGCCGCCACGTCGGTCCGGGTGCAGGTGGTTGCTGAAAGCCAGGAAGTGCTGCACGTGGTCATCTTGACCAAGCTTCCGCCCAGAGTCAACTCTGACGGATTCATTGTGCTGCAGGGACTTGCCCCGCCCAACACGGCTTGTTCGTGGTCCGCAACGGTCGCCAATCGCCCTTTGGATTTTTCCGACCGCTCCAAGATCAACACACCCCTGGGGCAGTGCGACCTCGTGCTGATGCCGTGGTTCCTGCCTGCAACAGCAGTTGGTCAGCGCTTCACGATTGTGCTTGAGGCCACGGACCTAGTGTCGGGACTCAAAGGTGCAGCCTCTGTAACAGGTGTCGTCAACATTCCACCCCGGAGCGGCTCGTGCAGTGTCGCGCCGACGCAGGGCGTGGAGGTAACGACTGAGTTCGTCCTGACATGCACCAACTGGGAGGATGAGGACAGGCCGCTGACTTACGGCGTGTCCATCTGCGACTCCAGCTCGCCCAAGTGCGGGGCTCCTGACGGCGACACTCTCTTCAGCCGGCAGCGGCTGTGGAAGGACTCGAGGACGCTGTGGCTGCCAAGCAGCAACGGCCCCACAATTGTTGTTGCAACCATCTCAGACTCTCTGGGAGCGACGGTGCGCATAGCGTCTATCGTGAGCGAGATACCAAGACCGATTGCAGCGTATGATATCCTTAGGAAAACTACAAGACGATTTGTGGACCAGCGTGTTGTGTGTGTGCGCGCGCGCGCGCGCGTTTTGGTGTGACTCTACAAGTTCGTTCAGTGAGGGATCGAATTCGAGGTTTATGGTTCAAAGTTAATGATACAGAGATACGTGCAGACTTATCTGTTCCCTGAGTGAGAGATCTGGGATGTCGCCCTCCCTCCTGTGGCCGCGACGCTTAGCTCGTAGCGCCAGCATTTGCTCACCGACCGCCGCAGGCACGATCCAGCGTCCCTGTCATGGTGTCGCCGCTGGAGGACGCCTCGAGTCAACTCGAGATTCTTGCGGCACAGTCTGCGGCCCTGCTATCGTCGGGCAGTACTGACTCCGGTGTGAACTTGATTCAAACCGTGAGTGCGGTGCTCAACACTTTGAACCCGTCCAAGACTGGGCGGCGGCAACAGCAGCGACGCTTGCTGTCCTTGAGCTCGAGTGTGACCGAGTCACCCATCGTCAGAATTGTGTCGTCGCTGATTGACTACACAAGTCCACAGCTCGGGGTGTACGACGTTGCAGCGCTGGACTACCTTCTCAGCGTTGTTTCGTCCGCTGTGCTGCAGGAGCTGGGCGAAGGTCTGCAGGTTCGGACGGCCCAGTTTGTGTGCGATATTGTCGGAGAGCTCGATCGGCGCTTGCCCAAGGTACAGGCTCTCTCTTGCGAGTTGCCTCTCGTACCCTTCATGCACAAGGTTGTTTGTAAATCGAAGTGCCGCGCCTTGTTCCACCTTTCTCTGAAATTGCTCTTTCAACGCACGCACTAACCCGAAACCGCACGCTGTCGACCACGCGCTCACAACATGCGCAGACCGAGAACACCATTGTGGACAGCTCAAGGGTAAGCTCTGCCACCCTCAAACTCGTGGTGGGTGCTCTCGACACAGAGCTTCGTCGAGCTCTCACCGCCAACGAGTTTTCGGTGTACACCTTTGAGGTACAATGTTTGCCCTTCTCGTGCAGCGTTATAACTAGATGCGTCCATGATCAACCAATCGTGTAACCCTGTGCACAGTCTCGTGTCCAGCAAGTGCGAGCCTGCCTCAAGACCACCAGCGCTTTGATGCTCTGGAACGTCATTGAGAACGAAAAGGCGTGCGAGATCACTGCGTCGCAGCTCCAGATGTACTCGCGGCGGTTCAGCGGACCAGCGGAAGTGAGGGTTCCCGTTGCGGGCGCGTCCCTGTCAGTGCCGCTCACCAACTCCTCCAATATCGCCGTTCGAGTCTTTTTCGAAGACTTCTGGCGGGGGTCCCTCGTGAAGCGATCGTCACATTTCTACGATATCGAGATAGGGATGCCGCTGACAGCGCCCTACACCATCACCGCCACGCCACTTGTGCCACTGGCTAAGGATTTTGCTTACCAGTGTTTGCAGTGGAATGACACAGTTGCGAATTGGGATGCCTTGCGCACCATAGTGGCGGGTGATGTCACGTGCTCGAGCCACAATGCAGGGTTGGTTGTTGTGGGGCAGATACCTTTGTGCGAATTCACCTGCCGGGGGCAGTGCGTGGATGAGAAGTGCGTGTGTGCCCCTGGCTGGGCTGGGCCAACGTGCGAAGTTGAGTGTGATGAGTGCAACGACCGCGGGACCTGCCGTGAAATTGACGGGGCCTGTAGCTGCGACGCAGGTGAGGCGCACCCACGCCACACACCCACACACCCACACACCCGCACACCCACGCACCCACACACGCACCCACACACCCACGCACCCACACACACACACGCACGCGCGCGCGCACACTCGCACCCACACGCACACAC
>QUTJ01031799.1:0-20021 GCA_003573635.1 Goniomonas avonlea | reverse complement strand
GCGGGGGGTGGGGGGGATGGGTTGTATGCCGTATAGCTGTGAACTGCTTGCTTTCCTCCCGATAGGTTGAACAAACATTTGAGCGCGTGAACCGAAACTGCAACCTGCAACAGCCATTATTTTGCCCTGTGAGGGCGGTAAGTCTGTAAAAGTGTGGTGAGTCTGTGATCATGTGGTGTGGGGGGCCATGTGTGGTCGCGATGAGCATACATGGCAACCGAATTCGGTGGGCAAACACCGACATCGCGTGACATCACACGTCACACCTCCCGCGGCACACTTCACACCTCACTTATCCCACATCCCGCATTCACTGTTGCGCGCCGAGTTCCGTGGCCAAGTACGCACATCGCTACCACACATCTCACATCACACCTCGCACTGGTGCGCGATGTTGGGTAGTGAACGCGCGAGATGATGTGATAGAATTTGTTGGAAGAGAGCGTGGTGTCTCTCCGAGGACTCTGTCTGTTGTCTGTTCGAGCAAAAAATGATGTGGCATCCAGGCCACATTCAACGGGCTGCAGCTGCAGACACAGCAACTCAAGCGTACGGCCTCTCACCAAAGGAGATCAACGAGAAAAGGGCCGAGGCTGAGAAAGAGCGACGGGAGGCGATGGAAATGCTGGTGTGTGTCTCCGTCCGCACCCAGTGTCTGTCACGCGCGCTCGTCAACATTTGACATTGTTGACGGCGCTCGGCGGGGGATGTTTGCACCGACATGTCTTGCGTCAAACATGCATCCTGTTGCAGCTCTGTCGACACCGGTCTAGCATCGACACCCCCGTGCAGGTCCAGGTCCTGACCTACTACGGCGACTCCCTGTCTCATGGGCACAAGCACTCGTTCACGTCGCTGCCTCGATTGCTTACTCTCTGGTTCCAGCACACCATCAGCCAGAGAGAACCGGTGAGCGTCCTGATTGCCGGCTTGGTGCTTGGAGTCTTTTGTTGTTGGTAGTTCGATTCCTGGTCACGTTGTAATCGTATGAATGCTCCTCCACATGTTGCATTCAGCTCATGAAGATCACAGTCGCATCGTGCTGCGACAACGGGGGGGTCCGCCAGCCTTCAGCGCGACATCGACCTGCAGCAGGAGGCACTCAACGCCGTGCAGGTGAGCTACTGCCTGCCCTCACTCCGTTTTTCGCCTGTGTTTTGCCACCAAGAGGAGCTTGATCCTGTCTCAAAGGCCACCCTCTCCAACCAGATTGACTTATTCTTTCGTGGCAGGAGTTCATGGCTCAACTCACAAGAGTGGACCGGGTGCCGACGTATATGTGGATGACAGTCATGCCTCAGCTGGTCTCTCGCATCTGCCACCCGAACCGCCAGGTTTGTTCTGGTCGAACCTTGGAAGGGTTGGTCCGAGCACGGACCACGCTGATAAGGGGCTGGTTCGGATAACTTATACCTTATCGCTACTTCCATCAAACTCGGTTGCTGTCACCCCCAATCACAACCTGCTCCCTCCGACATCTTGTGCAAGGCTCACGCTCTCGCTTCCAGGTCGCGGCCACACTCGGTGGCCTTTTGTCCAATGTTTTGGTGGCATTTCCACCGCAGGGAATGTGGATGCTTGTCAGCATGCGCAACTCCACACGCATGGCGCGAAAGGCCGCCGCCAACAAGGTGAGAGACGCCTGACCCAGACAGTGTGTCCAGCATGACTCTGCTTTTGGACCTCTCGTCCATTTCACTGCGCCTCTCTGCTCTTGCGTTAGAGCGGCAAAAAGTGTCTTTTTGCTTCCTTCGTCACTCACGTACTCGCTCTGTTTCTCGCACACACGCCACAATCTAGTTTCACTCACTTTTGTCCTTTGCAGATTACACAGGAAGCGCAGAGACTTGGAGGGGCTCGTTTCCGTGATGCCCAGGTTGGTTACCCCATGCGCCATTTCAAGACTGTTGCCCGCTGTCCGTACCCACGCGCCCTCTGACCAAAGGCTCGCGCGCAAGCTCCTCACGCATGCCAACAGACGGAGTTTGATTTGCTCGTGCAAGAACTCATTCGCTTGTGCGGCCACGGCCCTACTGTGGACCGCAAGGTCAAAGTTCTCAACATGAGCCAGCACTTCAAGAAGCTGCACCGCATGGCGTCTCCTGGAGGGGGCAATGCTCGTGGACTCCGCGTCATAATCCCAACCCTGTCTGCCCTCACCCCCCAGGTTCGCGCGCTTTCACAATCATGTTACTTCCATGGCACAGCATAAAACATGTCTCTTGGTCTAATAAATATTTCTGACCTCGTTCCCGGCATTGTGAACGAATTTTTCTACCAATCCACACTCTGAACTCAACAGTCCACGAAACTGGCAGGCGTCTTTCGTCCTTTGAGATCTTCTCGTGCACTGACGGCGCAAACAGCTCCCAAGGTCCTTCAATCTCGGAAAACGGCACCTCGCATTCGGCAACCCTCCCACGATGCAAACCTTCGACGAGCGAATCGAGCTCATGAGCAGTGCCATGCGCCCAACCAAGGTGAGTTGGGTTGCCCCAAGTCTCAGCCCAACCAAGGTGGGTTGGGCTGCCCCAAGTCTCAGCCCAACCAAGGTGGGTTGGGCTGCCCCAAGTCTCAGCCGTGTGCGCTGTACATTCGCGTGCAAGGTCTTTCACTAATAACAAGGACGCGGACTTCTGCGAGACTTCATTCCCAAAAATTGTGGGATCACAATAGGATTATCATAGGGCCTCCACAACAATAGAAATCGAAACAGCAGTCATCTCGTGCCCCAGCAATATTGGCGACTTGGGCTGTCGGAGCATGACCCTCGCACTCTCGCCCTCACCCCTTTGCGCAGCTCGGTGTGTACGGTAGCGACGGGATTTTACGTCATTTCCTGTGCAAGCCCAAGGATGACCTCCGCAAGGACTCCAGGCTAATGGAGTTCAACGGCATGATCAATCGGTAGGCCAGGGTCTTGTGCCAGTCTTATTCTTGTTTAGGTCAGACGTTCACAACACCAGGGACCTCACTCATACGTCCGTCAGCTCGACGTTCACGTTCACGCTCTGTGTCACCTTCCCCCACATGTGCAGTATCTGGTTGTGTCACAGTAGTGGGACACTGGCTTTGCTGAAATGGTACCCAGTGAACGATCAGGAACATGCCCTTCAGTGAGCTCGCCCGTGTTCAGGCGTGGCCGCGTTCACTGTGTAACGGTTGCATCGGCATGACACATGCGGCGACGGAGCGGATTTATGTGAAATCACTTTGTGCAGTGTGCTGCGCGCGCTGAGCTCTGGTGCCCGCAGTTCAAACGTGTTGGCACTCCCTTGATTCAATCGAGGTCGTGGTTGTGAGAGGTCATCAAGGCGGCAGTCTTGAGGTGTCGCTGTTACTGCTTGTGCGACATGACGTGACAGCTCGCACAGTCTGCTCCAGCGATCCCCCGCGGCCCGGAGGCGCAAGCTCATGCTTCGGACCTACGCTGTTGTGCCGCTGAACGAGAGCTGCGGGTTGCTGGAGTGGGTCCCGCACACTTCCACCCTCCGTTCGGTGCTGCTGGTGGGTGCTCTCGCTCTTTTCTTGATTCTCGATTTTGTATTTGTCTTCATTTCCAAACCAACGTCCACTCTGCATTGCAACACTCCGGCACACCTGACGCACGTATTGCTTTCATGCGACAGCAGTGCACGTACACTTCCAATCCACAAGGATTTTGCACCCTGTACACCACAAATCTCCCATGTGCACTTCCATGCGCACTCGACACTGGCAGCCTTCCTGCATCTTCCTTAACTCCTTCCCTCCGCAAGTCTCGTATGATCCAATCGTTTCCTCACGCTCAGCAACCATTGACGTGCGCTGACTGGTCCTGACACCCGGACAGGAATTGTACGGGCAAATGAATACAGCGCAAATCGACGCCTGGCACAAACAGGTGCGACGCGCACACCGGTTTCAATCTCACTGCTCTGCTGACAGACTCTCCAGTGTCAGGACGCACTCTCGCAACCCCCTCGCACGCGCGTACATCTGCACTCGCCCTGGCTCGCTGCCTGACTCCCTGGCTCAACTACTGCGCACCCCCACTGCACTCACGCGTTGCCTCGCTCCCTGCACAAGCGTACCCCCCCCCCCGTCACTGCACTCACTCGTGTGGACAAGGCGCCTAATAGTATGGAGCAGATCCGTCCCCGTGGAAACCTGTCCGACCTCGACTGGTACCACAAAGTCACCGCGCAGTTTCCACCGGCGTTACATCGCTGGCTGCTCAACTCCTTCCCTGACCCGGCCGCCTGGTTCAATGCCCGAACCCTGTACGGCCGCAGTCTCGCTGTGTGGAGCATGGTGAGACCATGCACCAACACCGAATTTCACGATGGTTGAGCTCTCACATGCCACGTTTTCGCCCCCCTTGTACTCTGACAGTTCTTTGCTGAGCACCACACCTCTCTGTGCTCTGACCGTTCTTTGCTGAGCACCTTGTAACTGGGTCTCCACTCAAGAGCATTTCCGTGACCGTAGTCCTCGTGGTGGACCAATTCTCGGCAAGCGCAACGAGACAAACGATGGTCGGATTAGGACCCACCCAGCCGTACGATTTCGAGTTTTTATCCTTTGGAAACCCACAACGACCAATTCTGAATAATGGCGCAATGCGACGATCGTCTGGTCTTGCGATCGCTGACGAGGGAATGGAAATCTAGTCCGGTTTCTCACCTCTTCCAGGTGGGGTATATCATTGGACTGGGGGATCGACATGCGGAGAACATTTTGCTGGACCTGAGTGTGGGCGAGTGTGTGCACGTTGACTTTGCCTGCCTCTTCAACAAGGGCGAGGACCTCGTCGTAAAGGAGCGAGTTCCGTTCCGGCTCACGCCCAACCTGCTGGTGCATTCCCACCCATTTCGGCACAGATCAATTGCACATGACTCAATTATCCCTCAGATCTGTCCTCACAGCTCCAGATCCGCTCTTCTTCATATCACCCGTTAAGCACAAACATTTCCATTGCAAGTCTCTCACCTCCAAAACACCCAGGGTTTTGGACAATTGCTTTGTTCTGGTGATTGATCAATTCCTTGTGATTGCCTCTCTGAAACTTGATTTGCAGGATGCGTTGGGGGTGACAGGTGTCAATGGTGTCTTCCGTGAGTCAAGTATTCACACCCTCAAGGTATCGATGATATAGTTTATTTTAGCTTATTTGCCATCACGCAGAGGAGGATAACAAAATAACAAAGAAGCGAGGGTGGCGCTTGGGGAGGAGAGGGTCGGAGTGGGACGGGTTGGGAGAGAGAGTCTGGAACAAGAGGAGAGCGGGAGGGGGAGAGTCCGGATCAGTATGGCGGCTCGTCTGAAGAGCAGTCGAGTAGTGATAGTCCTGTAAATATGTGTAAATGACGTCGTGGGAAGTTCCGTCTTGCTGTGGTGGTTGGTGACGCCTGTTGTGGTTTCGCAGGTGTAGTTGGAGATGGTGTGAACAGTTCCCTGAATCACAAGTGAGAGTATCACGGTGATACGTACTCGTTTTCCTCCAATTTTCAGCGTGTTTTTCCTCTCCAGACTCGTCGCTCGATGGTTGTGGAAGAGCGGTGCCTGGTGAGCCGAGACCCGAGGTAGCTGGGAGTTGCTGAGTGGTGGAAAGGAACCCTCCAAAGTGGAAATCGCAATTCTGAGGAAATCAAAGCGATTCTCTAGTGAGGGTTGGGCAGATTGCCCAGCCGCACCAAGGACTTGATCAGCACTCCTCAGAAACTGTGAAGAAGGAAAAGCTTTGGCGATCGTCGGCTTGTTCTCATTGATACGCAGGTGCTTCGAGAAAACCGAGAAACCCTCATGAACGTGCTGGACTCCTTTTTGCACGACCCGCTGGTGGAATGGGTAGAAAAGACTTCTGGTGCTGGTCAGGGACAAGAGAGTCGAAATCCCTTCGCGGTCAAGCACTGGAAGAACGTTGATGCTCGCTTACAGGTTTGCCCAAGGACACCTGTCCAGTGATCTGTGGTTTTTTTTGCAACATCGCTTGCTTTGCATTCGGTTAGAACGCCACGCGGTCCTCATGTCGCTGTGTCACTCTGACACCAGCAACCCTTCCCTCTGTCCCACTGGTCGTAGTGCCGCGCCTGCTTTGCCTCGCATGTGAGAAACGCGCTGATTCACTGTCATATCTGCAGGGGGGTAGTCAGCGTGGTTCTGTACTCTCTGTTGAAGGCGAAGTGGACTTTGTCATCGCCATGGTATGTCTGTCGCACCTGTTTTCCAGACCGCTATCGTCATTGCTCTGTGATCATCGTTCGTTTCTTGCTTTCGCTGTTGGGGGTGGGGGGGGGGGGGAGGAGGAGGCTGCCAGTAGCTAACTCTGCGTATTGAGTCTGGTATTGGCGTGGGTGGATTAATTCTGGAGTCTGGTTCAGCTCCGTTGACACCAACCCGTCCCTAAACCAGGCGACTGACGAGGAGCGGCTGTGCAAGATGTATATTTGGTGGATGGCTTGGTTTTAAATCCGCTGGCTCCCCAGAGAGAAGGTTGTTGCTTGCGACCTCCTAGACCCCCTTGGATAACCTGGCATTGGAGCGCATGGACTTTGCTTGGTGGAGGCGCTGTTGGGGGGGGGGGGGGTCAGGTGGTGTGCTGAGTTGTGTGCTGGCCAACTCATTTCAGAGCGTGGTCATGTCCAGTAAGGTACGCAAAGACACGTGCGGCCACCCTTCGGAACCCTCACAAGGTAACCTGCGCCACGGTGTCCGTGTAACTCCATATCCTGCAACTCCTGGCAGTGTATTGTCCCGGTGCTGTGCTGGCAACTGATCAAGTCAAAACCAAAAGGTCAATGGTGTCAGTCAAAACTGACGAATGAAGGCCCGATAACCTTGGGATCCCAGGAGTACGATGTTGTTGTTTTTTTATTGAAAAATTGTTCAAACTTTCCCCAAACTTTGGTTTCGCCTTGGATGTGGTCGGAGAATCTTTGGGGCAGCACAGTGTCTTGGAACTCAAGAGGGATGCTGCCCCACCCAGGCAATTCGGAGACAGTGAATGGACGGCCCATGGCAGTCAGATAGAGATTTTGGGAGAGCCAACGGGCGACCCCATCAAACAACCAGACGCTGAACCAAACACTGAAACTCGATTTCTTACGCACACACCAGTTTCATTTCGGTAACGCGAGGCATCCTTTCTGCCTGCCGTAGAAGCTCGATTAGATGAGAGCGGCCCCTGCAAGGGCAAACCCCAGGCCTCGAAGGGACGACTAAGTACTTTGCAACTCGCAGTGTCTGGGGAACCCGCGACTACGCCGAGCTGCTGCAGACAATTATAAAGTATATTCAAGTTCCCTCTGACCATGGACTGTGGCCGATGTCCAGCACAAGACACACGAGAATGCAGCTAGCATGTTTATGGTAAGATTCCAATGTCCGGGCACACACGCTTCTTGGTTTCTTAAACCACTCCACGCCCGTTCATCGCAGACACGGGCCCTGAGCGCGCAAGCGCGGGACCATGCCATGTCAAACTCAAGACCATTTAGAACCACGTAGGTTGTCGAGGACCATTTCGTCGTCAACAATTGAAAAGCCAAGACATCACCAACTCGGACACACATGACTTTGGACACACACGACCTCTTCGAGGAAGAGGAATTAAGGGTTGTTAGAGGCAAGACCTGCTTTGGACATTGGGAGTGAGCCGGCGGGAGGCGACCCACCGACCAGCTCTGGAGACGCCCCGCGAGGGGCTGTGGTGTCTGCCAGGCTGCGCGGCAGCATAAACAGTGACGAAATTGAGCTTCCTGATGTAATGCAGCGGATTGACTCAGCAAGAAGGCGACACAGCGACACCTGCGTCACGGTCAGTGAAATGGCGGACAAGTACCAACCATCAGGGGACGAGAAGGAGAAAAGGGATTCAATCTGCACCTACCTGCTTGATCTTGTCACAGGCGCCCTCTTTGAGAGGAATTGAATCCGAGACGAGGACGCATCGCAACTTGGAGGCGGCAATGCGATCCAGGGCCGGCGGGGAGAAGACTGGGTGCGTGACGCACGCCGACACGCTGAGTGCGCCAAGCTGTGTGAAAGCTTGTCAATCTTGTCAGCTTGACCTCTGATGGGCAATCACTAAACTGCAGGACCTGCTTCAACAAATTGCAAACGAAATCGAGCAAAGGAGAAACCCTTCAAACTTCTGTCGCATTGCGAAATCCAAGCACACCTCGATCAATGTGTCAGCGGATTTGCACATGGTTCCTGCAGTGTCGCAGATATCATCCACGATAAGACAATGCCTGGGGTGAGAGTCAACAAAGAACAACATCCAAGGGTTGTTACCTGCCCGCCACCTCTCCCACCACGTTCATGGCTTCAATCGAACCTGGGCCAGACCTGTGAAACAAGTGAGCGAGTGGACAAAAAAAAAAAACTGGGATGATGAGCGCAACAGCCTGAAAACTGCGACCGTCGCAGGAAAAGACAAGGGCGTCCATTCGTCAACTTAGCCATTCAAGCAAGGATGAGATTACTAGTAGCCACATCAATTGACTCAAATTGACGGTGGATCAGATTTGTTTTTGGACTCAAAAAAGCTCAGATCTGCAGAAATACCGCTCAACAAGAATCTCAGGAAGGTCACCTGTGTTTGATCGTGATGGCGAGAGTGCCATTTTCGCAACCCAATGCCACCAACGCTTCCAAGAAAACCTGCCACAGGTTGTTAAGCTGAGGAGGGCCGGGCCTTCTACCGACCTTGGCCCGTCCAACTCCACCGGCATCAGGTGACACAACACAAAAATTATCGTCCTTGCTGTCAAAGAAATGCTTCACCGCCCACGGGCACATCTCGACTTGCGCCGTCAAATTGTCGACCGGAAGATTGTGGAAAAAGCCCTAGCGAGCTCGAGTCAGCGGAGAGGGAGCGAACTTTGGCACGAACCTGAATCTGTGCACAGTGCAGGTCAACTGATAGCACACGGTCGACACCAGCGGCCTCCATCAACATGGCGACATCAGAGGCTGCAACGTGAGCGTGAGCATTGCGCCAAGGTCCACAACGACGATAACCTGAGATCGGGACACGGGCTGCCGTCTTTCGGTCTTGCCGAGCGTAACCATAGTAGGGAATGACCGCAGAAATGGTCCGTGCAGAAGCTCGTCGAAAAGTCCTCACCATTATCAAAAGCTCCTGTCCATCAGAATCTCAAACAATTCTCGAGAAAGCACTGCGACCAACAAACCATCAGAGTCTCGTTCACTGGCGGAGACGTCGACTGGACAATAAAAACATGCTCATTTCGGCAAGATTCTGGGATTTGGAGACTGATCTCCCCGTCGTTGAAGCGGCCCAGCTTCAGCGGACTCAGCTCCATGCCAAGACACATCGCGACTTTCTGGGCCAGTTCAAGAGAACCGTTCCCAGCAAAGAGCTGGAAAGGCGCAGAATCTTCAACTGGAGGGATGCGAGCCCGTGCAGGGCTGCAGGTACCTCCGATGTGACCAGCGGGGGGGAAGAGGACTTTCGTCATAGGGCTCGATTCCGGCATCCCAAACAGGATGACGTTTGAGAAAACCCACGGACCGAAACTGTATCGGTTCTCGTTCGGAAGCGTTTGGTATCTTGTCCTTATCAATCTCACGCTCGTATGACGTTTGACAAGTGAGACAGGGAGACACTTGTCTACCATGGGGCTTGAGGCGACAGTGGTTTGTGTTGACAACTCGGAATGGATGCGGAATGGTGATTATTCACCGAACAATCGTTTGGAGGCCATGACTGAGGCGATCAATGTTATCATTGATGCCAAGACCGGAGAGCATCCAGAGAGCACTGTGGGGCTGATCTCCATGGCGGGTCGCAGGTGCTGATCGGTATCTCTTTTTGCGTGTCTCATAATCCGTGCCCGTAGCCCCGAGGTACTTGTTTCACCAACTTCAGATTTGGGTAAGCTGCTGGCGTGCCTTGGGTCGGTAAATGTGAACGGCGTGAGCAACTTCAGCGCTTCCATCCAGATTGCGCAGCTTTGTCTCAAGCACCGTCAAAACAAGTACCAGAAGCAGCGTATTGTTGCTTTTGTTGGAAGTCCGCTCAAGGATTCTGTCAAAGATCTTCAGAAGTTGGGTGCAAAGTTGCGGAAGGTTGGCGTCGCGGTTGACATTGTCAACTTTGGCGAAGCGGAAGAAAACACAGAGAAGCTTGAGCAATTTATAAATGCGGTCAACAGTCAGGAGAACAGGTTCGTCACGTTCGTTGTTGTGATATCGTTTGACTCCGATCAGCACCCTTCTGACCGTTCCAGTCGGCCCACACCGCCTCTCGGGAATTGTGTTGACCTCCAAGATCGTGTTTTCTGAAGAATTCTCCGCAATGGCGGGCACGGGTGCGGGTGGTGACTCGGGCGCAGCACCTCATCCTTTCGGAGTCGATCCGAATATTGACCCAGAAATGGCCATGGTAAGACTCGCTTCCCGTACCCGTTTTTTCTCACGCCATTCCAGGCGCTGCGTCTGTCCATGGAAGAGGAGGAGCGGCGACAACAGCAACAGACGCGTGCCGCCGAAGCTGTTGATAAGACGACAACCCAAGCTCCTGGGGATGGCGACGCCATGGAGGATGACGAGGAAACACTTCTCGCCCAGGCCGTGGCAATGTCCATGGAGGGCGCCCAGGCAGCTGAGGTGTTTCTTGTGGTGTTGCTTTCCCAATTCTCACTCATGTTTAACAGGCTCCGGCCCCTCAGAATCAGGATGTGGAGATGCCAGATGGTGACGATGACGCGTTGCAGTTGGCTCTTCAGGTATCCGTTGCACTGCAATCGTTGCCCCCATCCTGTAGTGGTTTTGATGGTCCTCGTTTCTGTGACAACCTCACGTTCTGGCCAGATGTCGATGGAGCAGTCTTCAGCTCCACCCGCTGCGAAGGCACCGGCAGAAGACGCCGGCGAACAAAAGAAGAATCAGGTCTGTCATTTTCGAGAAAGCTACTGTGGAGGGGCGGCTGAAACCTGCGCAGGATTCTGAAGCGGCTTCAGCGGCTGCCGCGTCAGCAGACGCGGCTTTGGCCGACCCTGCGTTCCTCTCGTCAGTGCTCGGGTCCCTCCCGGGTGTCGACCCCTCAGACCCCCGTGTCAAAGTGTGTTTCCTCCCCTTCCTCAGTTTCTCATATTTTCTCATATTTTCTCATCCCAGGGCGTGCTCGAGGCCCTCGACAAGAAAGACGAGGACAAAAAGGACGAGGACAAAAAGTGACTGGAGACAACTCCAGCCAGCTCTTTTGTTTTCTTTGGCGTTACTCTTTACTTGGCCCGGAGGGGCACGTCATTTTCTTTTGTCAGTCGCTGTTGCCATTGTCCGATTGCGGAAGGGACTGCGAAGAGTGCTGCTCTCCATCATTTGTTGTGCAATTGTACAAATTAATAAAGCATGGCACGGGCAGTCCTCCAATCGGCTTGTGTGGTACCATCGACAGACGAGGAGTTCGACAGGGCAGATACGGAGCTGTCGATAGTGTTTTGAGAACCCAATGGCCCAGTGACACCGCCCCCTGTCCTAGAGATCCAACCGAACATCTGCCAAGATTCGCCCAGAGCCACCGACCGTCCTCCCACTCCAATAGCAACAGGGAATGTCATGGTCTATGACACTAGTGTTTAGAGAGTGAGTGAGAGATATTATCCCCAGCATCCGAGTTAAAACACTCGCTGCTGTGACCTTTATCAACTCTGCTAGTCTTGCTCTCTCTGTCTCGATCTCTCTCACCTGAATGGCTTGAATCCTCTCTCTCTCTCTCACCCCCTCCGCGGTTTCCAGGATGCTTGGATAAACTAGCTCTCTGCTTGAATTGTGCAAGTCAGGAGCCGGTCGACCGACTTCCTGTCTACCAGCCTGATACGCTTGTGCACATGCTGCAGCTTCCCGTTTGGTTGGATTTGTGTATTAACTTTTCCAATAAATTCTATTACTGGCCTCTCCTCTCCCCCTTTCTCTTCCGGTGCAGTGGTTTCCGGTTTCCGGGATCATATGTTTGAATATCATTAACTCTTTCTCTTGCTCCTAAGCAGATCGCGATACATGATTTGTGGCTGCTCTGCTCTCTCTCTCTCTCTCTCTCTCACCTCTCTCTAGATCTCTCTCGGCCTTGTGGTGATCTCCTACCAGAGAGCACGAGGCAAAATCAAGGCAAGAAGACATGCCGCGAGAAGTGAGAAAACGAAAGTATTCAAGCACCTAGGAAGCTGCAGAGCAGCCACAGATCTGTAGATCTGCCTGCTTGTGCCATGATCGGGGCATGTCCTGGGGACTCTGGTGTGAGGTCCTGGTTAGCCTTCGTGATTTCAGCAATTAGGTTAACATGAGAGTTTCACATTGTATTTGACATTGTGGTCTGGGAGATGGCACTGGTTGACTAGAGCATGGTCCAGACTAACGATTGCCAATCTCAGAACATCTTACATATGGACAACAGCTCGGCCGAGAAGGCCTGGAAAGGTGATCAAGGTTGCATTGGAAAGATCTCTGAGAGGCCGATCAGTTAATTGTCTTTTAATGCTAAGTTTCAAATCCTAATATTGTTGGCTCTAGGTTATAAAAGGTGCAAACATGTTTTGATTAATGGTGGCCTCGGAACTCGTGTGTGATTTTCAGACTTGTACCCCCACTCCTTGTATGTGCCAAGCCGGCGAACGACCCCCTCCTAGCACTGGACACCTAATGTGCCACGATCGTAAACGGGATGGAGAACCTGCCTGGGTTTTTCAGGGTGGCTACTACACACCGCGGATAAACTCGGGTGTGATTTTCAGACATGTACTCGCATGAACTCTGTTTAAAGCTGACCTGCTCAATGCATGCTGTCGATATCACAGCATCTGCGTTTGGTCAACTAACAGTTCTGAAGGGGAAAAAAAAAATGTTTGGAGAACGCCTTATTGTGAAGGCAAACAGCTCCTTCTTTGCTGTTAGAGAGAGAGAGAGAGAGAGATTAATCAAGCGAGTATTCAAGCACCTAGGGTGTTAGATAGAGTGGGCACAGAAGCCACAGCTCTCAGTGCTGCTTTGCATATCTGTCTGCACATGCAAGCACGAAAACGAAACTAACAAGCAAACAAGCAAACAATCAAACAAAGCACTAGACATAAGCAAACGCGCATGTATTAGTCCATGTCCTGTTTGGCCTCTGGTGCCCAATCCTGTTGCGTTCCCGAAGCAGTGTGCGGCCTGTGGGGCAATGCGGTTCTGGGAGGCCGGCTGGTTGGGCCTAAATGTATGAATACTTTACATACTAAATACATATCCTTGTATGTAGTAGAATCCGTGATTTGCTGCCTTGTACCTTAGCTGCTACCGGATACCAGTATCAGCACTCGAACAGTACAGTAGTTTCCCTCAACGTTAGTGCAAAAAGGGATCTTGGGAGCCGCTGAGTGTCCGTCCGTCCGTCCGTCCGTCCATCCGTCCGAGTGTAACTTTTTTGAATTTCGTAATTTTAACTTGAAGAGTGTATGCTAACGAATGTCGAACTCTAATCAAGAGTCAGTCGGCGTCCAACCCTATGGGTTGGCCATGCCTTCTCCCCATTGGTTGGCCATGCCTTCCACCCAGGGGGTGGCCATGCCTTCCACCCTAAAGGGTTGGCCATGCCTTCGACAGAGGGTTGGCCATGCCTTCCCCAGAGGTTGGCCATGCCTTAAATCGTTTCAGGTAGCGTTGAGGGAACAGGGCCCATATGGCCCGCTACTTGTCTACGTACGGGATCGTAGACTCTACCGGCACCGGTACCCGGTACTGGTGGAACATCGGTTGTTGTGAGATGAGCATCCCCTCTGCGGACGGACGCCCGAGCACAGCTCCCGCTCGGTCACAGAGCCCGCTGACGTTGGTTCGACCTGGAACTGTGGCTTCGGGCGGGCGCCTCAGTTCGAATTACCCTTTTTTTAATGTTGTGGTGAGGCGTCCGCTCGCAGATTGTATTGTCTTTCATTGGTGACACAGTCCGCAGCGGACTCCCCATACAGCATCTGAAATTGTCAGTGAGGCAATTAAAAACCACGCACCTGTACCTCCTGCACCTCCTCGTTCTTCCGCTCGAACCTCCTTGTCCAAAAAGGGGAGTCCGTCCCCGCGGACCGTTGGTCGCAAGGTTCAGGAGAGTGCTGGGTCCGATTTCAAATCACCTGGTGTGCTCGTTTTTCGTCTCACAATGCGTTGCTCACCAGAAGGCAGCTCTGTTTCATACTCTTCGGATTTCTGAGATTGCCAGCGACATTCGGCTCCAAGCTGGCTTCGACTTTCAAAAAGTACCTGTGCCCGCTGCGAAACGGATTCCGATATTATGCGAAATGCTTGGTATGCCAAGTGTATGTGAGGAAGATTGTCTGAGCGGTGTGCAGACACTTACGCCAATCGAACTCGGGATCCTACGCTCACAGCGCTCAAGGAAGAACTATACTGTCTGATCTTCCAGGTATCACTTTTTGGCAATCTGTGGTAGTGATTAATGTTTCCCAGGACTACAGCACAGGAGTTGCACCAGTCCACCCTCGAACACGCGAAGTGTATGCAAAGGCAACCCCGTTTTTCTTGCGCCTCCGGGAAGCGGAAAAGCTCAGGTGTCGCTTCTTGATATGGCCCATACTGACCTTTGTCTGAATATTTGCCTCATCAGCCCAAATAATTCCAGATGCCAGAGTTTCAGCTGAAGAGGAAAGGGAACGCTTGAAAAGCACGATGAGGGACTATGAGGTCCGGCTTCAGTTCCTTCGTGGCAGCAGTACCGAAACGTGCGCCTCGTTTCTCTTCTGTGTTTACCGATGTCCACTGCCGACCATTGCAACTTGGGGGAAGCTGTTCTGTTAAGCTCTCTTTGTATTGGTCGTAACCTATGATGCACTGTGAGATCTCTTGTCTCTCCTGTAACATCGCGTGGGACAGCCCTTATTCTTTCAGCTTTCTTTCCCTGGCTGGCAGAGTACTTGTAGCTTAGTACACAGACACTTGTCTGCTTGCTCACTGTGGAGGAGCACAAGTCTTGCCCTTGCTTTGATGACAGCGCGCACACCGATGGTTCGCCTGGCTGGGACAGCACTTGTTTGGTCACAGCTGTGCCCACTGACCCCGCACGTGCCTCCGTTTCTCTGAGCTGTTCTTGCAGAGAGTGGGAACAATTCTCCGACCACGCTGAAGCAACTCACGCGCGCAATCTTGTGACTCCCTCTGTGGACACTCGTCGAAAAGCCAACCTTGCAACGATGCACTCCCCTCGCCTGCCCGATCGGTCTCCGCGAGCATCTGTTGGGACCTCGCCACGGACGCCTTGCACGCCAGCAAGACCGGGCGACAAGCATCTGCTCGGCCCATCATGGGACAGAAAAGGTGCGCACCATGCCCAAGTCGTTACATCTCGACCCCCCCCCGACCAATTCTTGATCATATCCTGTGTCAGACCAGGAAACATAGGAAGTCGACTTGCTGGCCTCTCATCCTTCACACAGGGTCATTTTTTCCAGCGTCGGTGCCAGCGTCCCCGATGCCGGGTGCCAGTGCTCGCGCTGACGTCCCGAAGCAACCGCAGGCAAGTCCCAGCCCGCCCCAAGCACCCTGCCACGCACCTCGGGGTGCAGCTCCATCACCTATCAAACGAAGCGCACCTTATTCATTGGCTTCGTTTCCACCACGGGAGTGAGAGAGGCTCGACCAGCTCTAACATTGTGCACGTGTTGCAAGGGGTGAAGCAGTCTCATAGACCGAGGCGCACTTCAGAGAGAGTTGATCGAGTTCCAGCGACTGGATACAACAATTGTAAATTATGGAGAGGTTCCCACAAGTATGTGCTCTCACTCGCGCTCGCAGACACGATTTTAAGATGACCTCCGAAGTCTTTCCAAAAATGCTCTAAAGAAATCATTAACCGCGTTCGTTTAGGTTCGTAAACGGCGATCACACTGGGAATCATTTTTGAAGCCCCCGCCTGGAGCCAATGTTCCACCGCCCTCCCAAAATAAGCCTCTCACCAGGTTCGTTGTCTTTTATGTCGCACCCGGGGTTGGGTCTGTCTCTGGTCAGGAGTGGGTGGAGGCGAACAAGGGGTGGGTGCACAAGGAGTGGGTGGAGGCGAACAAGGGGTGGGTGCACAAGGAGTGGGTGGAGGCGAACAAGGAGCAGGTGGAGTGTGTTTCGGCCGCAATCGCCCGTTGCAAGCTCGACAAGTGCAACTTGTTGACTGCCTGCACGCAGCAATCCCTTCGACCAAACTCCGAAATGTCCTGAGGATGGGAATGAGTCTGCCCCGACGAAGTTCACAGCTGCAGTTCTCGAACGTCAGGTCAGTCCTCAGGGCTGCCTAATATGTTTAATCTGGCTAATCTCTTGAAAAAACAGGTGACGCAAGCATTGAAGGCTGTCACATCATCCTTTTCGGACCTGGACCGTGTGCTGGAACTTGAGCCAATTGAAGTGGAAGACTTTGTCGAGGCGCAAGTGGCCGCTCGTGACCCAACAGGTCCTCAATCCCGCCCTGCTCAATCACTCTGCTCTCAATTGACGAGAACCTGAACTTCGTTTTTGGCCCCCCGTTTCTTAACTCCTGCTCGCACAGGCACTGCCTCTTGAGCGCAGGGATAGAGGGGTGCATATTGTTTTCGCTGATCGGAAGTGAAAGCAGAGATATTTACTTTCTCTGAAACAATATTTGGCAGGTATCGATGAGCTGTTGGAAATTCATGCAGAAGCCAAGAAGCAGCTCAAAATAAAGTACAAGGCTCGGATCGAAAAAATTCGATCTGAGATGGTCCGCACAAGGTTGGAAGCAGAGCAAAAGGTCCGTGTGGAAGAGACAGGACATGTGTGGAAGAGAGGTGGCCCAATCGAGAGAGAGAGGGAAGCGGGCGAGGGGGAGTCAGTTCCTCACTGCCTGTCTCCCTCTCCGCTCTTGTCCTCTCTCCTCCCCCAGTCGTCTCTTATGCCCCCCCTCCCTCTTTTTCAATCATCTTCATCATCTCCTCCAGCTCCTCCCTCCTCTCCCTCTCCTGAGGGAGAGGAGAGGGAGAGTGGCGAGCGTGTGAGAGAGCGAGAGAGCGAGCGAGAGAGAGAGAGAGAGAGAGAGAGAGAGAGAGAGAGAGAGAGAGAGAGAGTTCAACAGGGAGGGGGGGCAAAGAGAGAGGGTGACTGTTAAGTGACTGTTTGCAGGTTCACAACTACATCACTGCAAAGGAGGGGCAACTTGTTCAACGCACCGCCACCCTGAATTCCAAGATTTTGGCCCTGACGGAGCAACTTGCGGGGCTTCGGTCCCATTGCAGGTCCTACCACGTGTCTCGCCCACGAATTTACAGAGAAGCCGACCAAGTCGAAACCACTGAGAGCTTCATGAGCGCCATGGACGCCATGCGATGGCAGTTTTCGCAGGTTGGCGCTGTTCTAGTCTCTGCTTTTGAAAGCCCTGCTGTGGATGTCTCCGGCCTGTGATCCTTTCCTCGTTTTGGTAATGGTTTATTCTCAGGTGACGTCAAAGAAGCAGAGGCGACACGTTTCCAAGCTCGACAAAGACAAAGACCAAGACGACTCGGGCGCACCTCAAACTCTCACAGAGCTGGAGGCGATGGTTGCCACTGAAGCCAAGGTCAGTCAATCGCCGACAGCTATTGCAAGAATGAGCGTTGACTAACCTGATTGTGGTTGAGACCTGATTTGATTGAGCAGCTCAAGGAGGACACGTCGGCGACGCTGAGCGATGTCATGCAAAGTGCCGACGCAATGCGCCGCACCCATGAACGTGAGATGACGAGATTGCTGGAAGGCATGGCCTCTGCCTTCGAGGCCAAGGTTCGATACGCTGAGTGGGAGGAGCGACAGGTCAGTACCCGTTTCTCTCGCACCCTGGTTCAAATGGCTGGTAGATGCCTCTGACTCATCCAATCCTTACACGTTGGACATGATCTATGTGTGGTCTGACGTGTTATCTGACACTTATCTGGTTTCTCTCTGTGGATGAGACGTGTTATCTGACCTGTGATCTGACAGCGTAGCGTGTACGAGGCAGCCAGGCAGCGACAGCTGAGTCGAGAGCAGCGGTATGAGCTTCAGCAGAAGCTGGTACGAATGCAACGTGGCGGGGAAATATTCAGCCCTGAAGAAGCCCAGGTTGGTGTTGTTTGTGCAGCTTGTGAGCGTGATATGTGAAGGTTGAGGGTTGAGGGTTGAGGGTTGAGGAGTCTTGACTGCGATCTCGCGCGCTTTTGTCACTTGGCATCATGTCTGAGCGGAGGCGTTGGTTTGATGTTGCGATACTTATGTGCGTGTACATCTCACGTGTGTGTGTGTGCGTATGAAATTGTACGTTTAAGCGAGAGGAGAATGTTGTCAATTCCAGAAGTGGCAGTGACTTCCATCATCATTGTCAGGGCGTGTCTTCCTTGAGTTTTCGTGTGAAGTTTGCGTGTGTGGGGGTCGTGCGTGCGGGAAAAAAAGGGGGGGGCGTATATTCTTTTGTGTTGCGGCAAGTAAGCGGATGTGCGCAGGCGCTGGCAGAGCTTGCTGAAGAGGAGGAAGCGTGTGAGGCAGCGCTCGACTTGCAACCTGATGCGTTCAGTTTGCGTGAGTTCCCCGACGTTGGCGCGGCGGTTGGTGTTGGAGACACTGACGATGCCCCTGATGATGCTGCGTAAGTCATCTCTGTGCTGCTCCTGTACTTTCGAGTTCGCGGCTACTCGCTCAACTCACTCAACTAGGGCAACTAGAGCAGATAGTGTCCGGCACCTTTGAGTTGTCATTCTCTCACCTATGAGCACCTCCAACTTATGCATCAGGTTCTAACACGTGCAACAGTGCTGTAACTAACTTATTCAACAGAGCTTGTGCTGTTGATGCTGTAGTTGGCGCTGGAGGGGAAACGGCAACAATGGATTCATAGGACAAAGTGCAAAGCCGGAAAATCTTCGCGCAACGGGGCAGAGTGCGGGGGGAGGAAGGACACTTGTTGGACACGCTTTTTCCACAAGAGCTCAACGTTCTTTGTTGCCCCGAACTGGTTTGGTAAATGGGGACTGTGTAACTTAATTGTTCCACAGCCTCCCCTGCTCCCGAACAACACCCCATTGTGACGTTTCCTCCTGTGTGACACAACCCCCTTCGTGTGCTGTGTTTTTTACAGCACCCCGTGTTATTGTTTTTCAATAAATTATATTTTACCCTGCTGTGTTTTCTGCTTTGGTTTCATCTAATCAACGGCAAGGCACAACTAGACAAGCTGTTGAATACTACGAGGACCCTGACACTCGTTGCTACGGCTGTTTGCTGGCCGAGACAGCTACGAGTTCGCACTAGTTGGAGCTTTGCTCACTACACCACTGTGGTTGTTGCACTTAATGGTAGATAGATAGACAGATAGATAGTTGGATTCATGGGCAGAGTTTTGCAAATATTCAGCCCTGAAGAAGCCCAGGTTGGTGTTGTTTGTGCAGCTTGTGAGCGTGATCCGGAGCTTCCAACGGCTTGTCTAGTTGGAAGCGAAGCGAGTTACCGTGTAGGCTAGCACTGGTAACTAGTTTTTGCGCTGCGCTAGCGCAGCTAGCGCTGCTCTATCTGAGATAAGAGATAGAGCAGTTGATTCAAGTAGCTCCGATCGGCACGATCGGGGCTCTTGAATCTGTGCAGTCGCGCTCTGGGTGCGCGACAGATTTTTGGTGTTGGCTTCAGTTTAGGTGTGCGAGTGGGTGGGGTCTCACATCCGCATGCCATTCACGTCTAAACCACCTAAGTGTGACAAACCTAATGCCAACATGTCTGAGGAGCAGGTAGCATTCACGGACAAAGAGGTAGAGAGTCTGTTACACTCGAAGGCGGTGGAGTTGACGGAGGATGGTGGGAGAGAGAAACCACACAGGGGTAACTCAGATTTATTAGACTATCGCATACACAATAGCCCCAGGGGCCAACGTCCATTAAAAGACAACCCCACCRRGGGGTGGGTGGTCACTGCCTGGCTATGATCGGGTGATCGTTGTTGTGTACCGATAAGGAGTTCACCCTACTCCCATCGCCTCCTCCTCCCTAGTGGAGGGGGAGGATAAATTTGAGCTACCCCTAGT